>JANRGW010051513.1:0-12617 GCA_024733675.1 Psilopsiagon aymara | reverse complement strand
TGGGTTGCCCAGGGAAGTTGTGAATGCTCCATCGCTGGTGGTGTTCAAGGCTGGGTTGGACATAGCCTTGGGTGGCAGGGTTTGGTGTGAGGTGTCCCTGCCCGGGGCATTGGGGTTGGAACTAGGTAATCTTAAGGTCCTTTCCAACCCAAACTATTCTATGATTCTATGAAAATAACCAACATTAGAATGGCAGGTTTTAATTGTTCTCAACTATTTTCTCTAGAAACATCTCTAAACATGCACACATTCATCTTCAATTGATGAAACCATTCCACATAGGCTTAACAGAAGAATGCAATTTAAAATGTGAAATGCTTTTGAAAACCTGCCCTTTCTGAAGTGCAACTGCCTGCTGAGCTACAGGAAGAAAGCAGTCTCAAAAAGAAAATCCGAAAGAAAATATGCAAAGAAACGTACTGCAATATGAAAGATCACGCAACACATTCAAACCACACCCATAGTACCCTGAAAAGACTGCAATTTCCACCACTGTTTTTCAAACACAATCTTCTTTCTCAGAAGACAACCCTGGCTCTGGCACTGCAAGCAGCATTTCTTCGTGGTCTAAATTCTCAGGTCTAGTGGGTTTAAAAATTCAAGCCTCCTCATGCTGGGAGAGGAGGTGTGTCTGTATGAAGGCTGAGCCCCTTTCTACTTCCCAGGCGCTGCCACTGCACATGCTGTTCCCATGGGCGAGTACAATTCCTCGGCCTCATATGAACTAGGCACAAAAGCATTTTCAGTTCATTGCTCTTAGGCTCTTCCCACCTCCAGCTCTGCCATGTTGTCCTGGAGCACCCTACCACTGCAGGCAGAGGTTACCACCACCAATACCAACCCCCTGCCACCTGGGTTAAAAGGTATCATGTTTTGATGGTAAAGAGAAGCATTCGGAGGAGTTCTCTAGGCTCCCAGGAGTCCTAACTGCTCATTAGCTGTTGAAATAAAGACTGGATTTGTGGAATATGTTTATCCCTCAAAATTAATTTACAGCAAATCTGCCACAGTAGGATATACCATTTCCCTAAAGAAAATCAGTATTTTTCTTGTGCAACTGGCTCTTCAATGGCACATTATATATAAAGCATTCATGCACAAACAGTTCATTCTGCCCTGGTTATTTTCCCTGTCATAGCATGAGTATTTTTAGCCCTCATGTGATCCTCCACTATTTTCCAGCTCTGCTTTAGTCATCCTGCTCTCACTGAATATTTCAAACTACAACATCCAACAGCCTTCAGATCTTAGAACCTCTCACAATTTTCAGCTTATGTGTAAATAATTAATTTTATTAAGCTGTCTTTTACCTATGTGTTTTTGACACCCCACACCCATACACAGAACAGCTTTCCATGGAGATTTGCTCTGACATACAGGAGCACTTACATAAGACACACTAAGCTAAAATCCCGACAACCTGATCACCATTTTCAATTTGATCAGATGAAGCTTTTTCTGCTGTTTTCCATGGGGAGCATTAGAGCTGGCACAAACAACAGTGCCCTAATATTTTAATCCCTTACAGTAATTTTGACTTGATTTTGGCTCTGCATCTGCAGGCTGTTTACCACTGCATTAGAGCAGTGCGGAGGCTGTAGAAGATCGAAAGCCAGCTCAGGGCTAGCAGATGGTATTCTATCTAAAAGCAGCTGTGGTGCTGCTGGCAGAGGGCCTGCAGTGGTGGTCTATGTTGCTGGCTCTACTCCTTGAAGGATGAGAACATACTCATTCCCCCAGAGCTGGGAGCTGGATTTACCTGGCAAATCCTCATTCCTCCTAGTTTTTCTAGAAGCAGTCTTTTACCTGTGTCACCAAAGCCATCCACCCGCTGTACCCCTGTCAGCTCGACAACAAATCGGCTCTATCTCTCAAGGAAGGGATGAGGCAATGCGAGGGTGGCACAGCAGATTAGTTGTAAGGACCCATTTGTGCTTCCATTTCCAAGCTGCATTATCCTTGACCTGTGCTGACTCCTCAGTTGGATCGCCTTCAGAAGGGGTAGGGCCATGGCTGCTGGCCTGCTCCCCGATGAACACAAAACCCAGTACCTTTTCAGATGTCTTGAGGTTTGGGTTGGTTTAAAAGAAATTCTAAAAATAAAATAAAGACCACACTCTGCATTTGCAGAGATGCAGGTAAATAGCCATGTGTAGGTATAGAAAGCAGGCACCTGAAACCATGGGTCCCGTCCAGCTTTGTTGTCAGATTAAAATACCAAAAATCATTCTAATTCATGCCAGTACATTTTCGGTAAAGCTTCTAGAGCAGTCCTTAAGGATTTGATACTTTCTTGTTACTGGAAGACATAGCTTAGTCTACCTCTTAAAATACAGCGTTAGAGCAGAGTGTTATAAAGCAGTTATGAATAATTAAAGAGTTCAGCACCTCCTAAATCACTTGGAAACAAAACTCTGGCAAACTGCACTGGAAGAGTTACTCTGTGGAACAAGAGGAATCACCTAAAATGCATATGAAATTAATAACAGCTAAGCAAGTTATTTCTTTAGAAATTTATATACTTGATCGATTAAGAATAGGCATATTTAAAAATCTGTCAAAATCAAAGAACACAGTGTGAATGAGTATCCACATGTCTGCTTGCTCCTGACACTTAACAACAGATGCATACATTGAGCTATGTCCACTGCACACTGTTTGAAAACTTTTGAATTACACTGAAAGATCTTCTGGGTCCTTTATTTGCTTTTACTATTGCTTCTTTTTGTTCTGCCAGTGGACGGAAAGAAGGCAGTAGAAGATTTCAGAGCTTCATTGTTAATGTAGAGCAAATCACACAAGTTAAAAATGACACAGAAAAAGAAAACATACAAAAAGAGAGAAAAGTTACTGAGGCAAACTGCTATAGCAGCTGGCAAGTACTTGCTGCCCTGCTGTAAGAGGTTATTGCATTGAGCGGCCCACAATGTTTACTGCTTTCACAACAAAGTCAATGGAAGTACAGCCATGCCCAAAACCTCAGCCATTTCACCAGAGCCAGGAAAGTAGAACAACAAAACATAAACATAGGAGTCAGGTATAAACTAAGCATAAGACATGTGTATAGTCAACATAAAAGTCATAGATACCGGTTTAAAACTATGCTACCTGATACTGTACTTACTCATGGGTATGTATTCCCCCTTTGAGCTTGTATCATCAAGGAAAAAAGCTTCAGATGGGGTGGGAAATTCTTAAGTTGCTGCAAAAGAACTCACAAGACCTCTTTTTTGCCCTTTTTCTATAAATCACTAAACTTGTTTTGTTCACATGGGCATATTATGGTTTCTATAACAACAGTAATGAATACACCTTCATTTCCAGGTAATTGTGCAAGTGCCCAAGACAGAAGTACAGAAGCATGTCTTTCATGGCAACTTCTCAACCACCCAGGACTTGCTTCCACATCATCCCAATTTACTCCCAAATGGCAGGAGACGAGGCACACACAGCTTGCAGATGCATACTGCACTCCTCCCAGAATGTCCTCTGTCAACAGGCAGCCATCAAGGGCTCTCATCCTTTCAAGCAACCAGACTACATGATGTGGTGAGGTGTGGCACAAAGGCATCAGTGAAATGAAAATGTGCACACCCAGAAATAGAACAAACCTATGAATGACACCTAACAGAAATAGTTCTGTTCTAAAATGAAGCAGCAACAAAACCCAGAACTCTCATTTTACTTAGCATCACAATGTCTATACACACTCTCCTCAGCTCTACAGAAACTAACCTATCATCCTGCCTGCCATGCTTCTGGACAATACTTAATAGTGAAGGAACCTTTCCATGAAAAACCTAAGTCTCACAGACACAGGGTCTTAACAAAACTCATCACATCATCTCAGTTGCTGGGAAAGGCTCAAGACATGCTCTTCATACACCAGCAACACAACGTGAGATCAATGCATTATCCTCCATATCAGCTGGCTGGTTCTACTCCAGTAGCTATTTTATTTCTCTAGGATTGTCACCTCTACAGCTTTAACTTGGATGACACATTTGCGACTTGGGTAAAAACAGACCGTGTGCAAGAAGAATTAACAAGAGTGGTAAAGTCTGTAACTAATAAAAGCATCTTTCCCAATTTCTCAATCGTGACATCAGCACTTGGGTTTTTCTATTTTCAAAGGGAGCGTGAGACATTACATGTGAAATTATAGCATGCCAGGCCTTGAAATTCAAAGTTTCAGACACAAGATGGTGCAAAACAAAGATGTAAACAAGCTTTAGAAGCCCAGAGCTGTGCTGACCTGCCATTAGGTGCTCACTGGAAGCACTAATGAGCTGAAGGCAGCTGGCCAAGTATATCCCACTTTAACGTCAGAAGCGATCAGAGCAGAACGCTGAAATCTGAGTATTCCAGAGCATAAGCCAGCCTAAAACTGAGGATGCCTTATACCTACCCCTTCCCTTTGCCAGCAGTGGTGCATATCTGAGCCCATGAGAAGAGAGGTCACAGATTTAAGCCAACTCAAAATTAATCCTTACTTGGGGAATGGGTTAGCATGACGGTAAACCCAGGACAAACCATTCAAGGAATAAAGTGTGCGTGCATGTGAGTTTCTGTATGCACAAACCTATATGCATACAGGAAATCAACCCCAGTAATGATTCTTTGGTGATCATTCTGTTAGAAAAATGTTAGCTGTTCTCCTGTTCATTTAACTCAGTTATCAAAAAATGGCATCTACTTACTCACCAGTCAGGCCCATATTACACAAACACCAAAGATCAGGTTTAGTCTTTTTGCCTGCTCCAGAAACACTGTTGTGATTTAACCCCAGTATACAGCTGAGCCCCCAGGAGCCACTTGCTCACTATCCCCAGGTAGGATGGTAGAGAAAATGAGAAGGGTAAAAGTGAGAAAATTCACTGGTTGTGATAAGGACAATTTAAGATGTAACGCACACAAGTGAAACAAGATAAGGAATTAATTTACCACTTCCTGTTGGCAGGCCATCTCCAGGAAGCAGACCTCCATCACATGTAATGGTTACTTGAGAAGACCAACGCTACCACTTTCAACATTCCCCCCTGCTTTCTCCTCCTTTCCCCTGCTATTACTACTGAGCACGTCATTATATGGTATGGAATACCCTTTTGGTCAGTTGGGGTCAGCTGTCCCGGCTGTGTCCCCTCCCAACTTTTTGTGCACCTCCAGCCTTCTCACTGGTGGGGTGGTGTGAGGGACAGAAAAGGCCTTGACTCTGTGTAAGCAGTAACTGAGACATCCGTATCTTACCAACACTATTTTGATTACAACTCCAAAACACAGCACCATACAATCACCTGTGAAGAAAGTTAACTCTAACCTAGCAGAAGCCAGTACAAACACAAAATACAAACTTGCAAGACAGAGGTATTTTTGAGAAAGAGCAATAGTTGCATATTGTTCACTTAAGATGGCTTGCATACCTGAACAATAAGGGTATAAAACCACAAATCAATAAATCAATTTTTGTTTTCTTCTGGTCAGCCCTCAATATTTGGAAGCATCTCACCCACCATAAATAATAAAAAAGAAATCAGCCTGCGCTAGCAATTTCCTGAAAGGGTAGAGGTGTGAGGGAAGAACATAATCTATTTAATGACCTAGAATACACTTAACCATACCACATTCAGCAACAAGAAGGTTAAATGCATTTGACTCCACCATCAGACATCATTGGAATCCACAACAATTACATTAAGGGTTTAGTGGAGCAGACCCTGTGCTCACTATGGCTGGGCCAAACTAGAGCGCACTGCAAGGAGTTAACTTCTACAACCTCAGACGCTAAGCCTAAGCCAAGGCAAAAAGAATGGCTCACCCACACGAGGAAATAATTTTTAACTAGTACTTATGTAAAATATATCACAGTGTTCAAATGTCTTCAGAGACGGAAATGGAATTCTTTAAGATGCAAATTACCTGCAGTTGGAGAGTTTGCATGGTGAGACTTCTTGGGCAGGTTGAAGATCTGTTCACCAGGATCTGGCGGGGGAAGAGCATCCTGGCCTTGTCGAGCTTCCACAGGATCATACTCCTTCCCATCATAGTTAGCGTCAAAGAACTTCTTAAACCATTGAATGAAATCTAAGTTGTCCTGGAAGCGCCCTTTGACCAGTTTTTCCACGGGAATTACCTGAAAGGCAGAATAAGGTTCTAACAATGTATCACCCTCATTTTTGAGTATAAAAATAACATATATCCACTTGCTTGAATAAATCTACCAACTATATCAGTATATATTCCTCTGCCATTGTTTTCTCCCTAAAAGAAAGGGAATTATGGTAGATTTGCAAGCTCTCTTAATAAGAAAGAAAAACAAAACAAAACAAAGACCCAGCCTTAGAGATGCCCTACAGTGGGTGAATGTAAGCCTTTAAACAGCTCTTCCACAGTTACTCCTTTCTCATTTCATTGTGGCAGTGACAGCCAACATGAATGAAACTTTTCTGGGAGTAAATCCATATTCTGCTAAACAGGGATTTTTGTTTTTAATGGACATGCTACAGTTTGTCATACTAAAAACCTAATAATTCTTCAAAACGTCCAGACAGGAGTTTCTTGCTCTCTTACTGTTTGAATTACAAAACTCCAGCAGCTTTTCCAAGATGTGCTGAAGTTCAAACCAACCGACATTTTGGTAGCACGCGTTCATCAAACAAACTAACCCTGAGGTTTTAACCTCGTAATTTTTTTCCATTCTATATATAGTTATACGTAGAACACTTTCTGGGCATGCAGAATCTGACCAAAATGCCTACAGAGGTTTAGTAAACTAAAAGACAGGCTATGAGGACGTCTCCATATCCTGCAAATTCTTCAGAGAAATGAAACCTCTGAAAGGTGTCTTGGGGCAATATTACAATGCTCAAGGTTCTCAGACACTGTGGGTAGACAGGGACGACAGCTGCAGAAGGGCGGTTGCCTTGCTTTGCTTAATTCATGCAGCTGGTTCAAGAGCCAAGTTGGATGGACCTTAATGCCTCCTGAATGCATTTGTTTTTCAGCTGGAAAAAGGGTGCCTAAAACCACTGCAATTCTAACTTTTGCTGAAGGTTAAGCCAACTGTAAAGCATTTTGTAAGTTGACGATACTCCTACAAGGATTAACATAGCATTTTGCATGCCCTTTCAGGTTGTTCCATTTGTATCTCATTTCTACATTGAGAAGGCATAGTAAGTTTGCTCCCTACAGAATAACTGACAATGTTAACTTCATTATGTTAACTTTATTAAGCTTTCAAATTTTTCACTAGCAAATTACACTGTAAATAGAAGCATTCACAACATTTCAGGAAACAATGAGGGCTTTCCAGTGCTTTATCAGGATTCTCTATTAAGACTGTTTATACTTCAGAATAAGGCACCACTAAATGTCAGAGCAGACACAGGCAGTGTAAAAATAAAAGTATGACAACACAACTTTCATTATTCATTTTGATCAACACAGTAAGTAATATTGGTGAGTCCATCAAACTCTCATTCAAACATAAGCCAATACCTTATGGTTGAACAAGCCGTTTTCTAAGAGGCTTCTTAACTTTACAAGATGGCATGTGCTCTCCAACCTACTGAATCACTGGGGAAACTATTTCAGCTCTTGAAAAACTGAAATTCCCTAAACTTGGTTTTATAAAAGAAACACGGAATAATTAGACCAGAATATTTCCAAGTTATTTTGTTGGAAATTCAGGTCATCCATAATTTTACTGCATCTAAAATTAAGGTTTACTGATAGCAAGGAATTTCTAACACATGGTATTTTATCAAAAGGGTCTCTGATATTAAAATATAACAGGTTACGCTGCACAATTGCTCAGCAGACACATGGACTCAATTTTCAGTTTGTATTTAAATGGAGCATGCCAAATTTCTTCCTTTGTGGCTAAATACCATTCTCAGACGATAAAAGATCAAGAACAACTTCACACACAACTTGTAACTGAAGTTCCCAGTCCAAAATTTGAACAATAGACTTAAAGTATTTAAATTTATTTCCCCTATTTTACTCAGTTTATCCAACTTTTAAAACTTGTAATGACTGAAATACAACAGGTGATTGTAGGATGCCTACCTTGTCCACATTCATTCTTTTAAACGATGCTTGCAGAAGTTTGAAGTTGTGAATGTATTCATGCTCCAGCTTTGCTTGAAACTTTACTTTCTTCAAACTAATGCACCCTGGGAACAACATGTCCATGAACTGGCAGTAAGCTGCTCCTATAACAAGAGAACACATTGATTAATCCAGATGCACCCAGCTAAGACCAAACGGTGCTAAAGTAGCAAAAGGCATGAGCAGAAAGCAACTGTGCTGAGTAAGTCCCTGCTGTAATTTAACCTAACACTGTGCACCCGAGATCTACTTGTCTAATGTACATTGAGCAGCGTGACAAATTGATGTGGGCCTTTTCCATTCAATCTGGAAGCATAACACACTGTTGTGCAGCATCTGAAGAACTACCATGCAAAGTAAATCTTTCTTCTATTGAGAATGGATGTTATTGGAGTCCCTATACACAGCAGGACTACCCATACAGTCAGAAGATCATAGTCAAGAGAGAAATTTCTTAATAAGCTTCCTCAATCCTCACAGCTCCCTGAATTTAACCAAGTCAAGATCACCTTTCTTCTGGAACTTGTAGGTGAACGCCAATCAAACCCAAAGCAATCATTTAAGATTATATCAAAGCATGACTTAAAAATAAGTTGTAAAGCTCCAGCTTGTTAAAACATATTAGCCAGGTAACGTCTGTCCTGGGTTCAGCAGTAGCAGTCGTTTTTCTCCTTCTTAGTAGCTGCTGCAGTGCTGTGTTTTTGACTTTCAGCCTGGGAACAGCACTGATAACACCAATGTTTTTAGTTGCTGCTCAGTAATGTTTGGTCTGGCCAAGGACTTTCAGAGCCTCATGCTCTGCCAGGGAGGAAGGGAAGCTGGGAGGAAACAGAGACAGGGTACCTGACCCAAACTGACCAAAGAGGTATTCCATACCACCGCACGTCATGCCAAGGATGTAAAATCGAGGGGCAGGGACCTGGAAGGGCTAGATCACTGCTCGGGTTGGGCTGGGTATTGGTTGGCAGGTGGTGAGCAGCTGTATTCTCTCCCCTTGTTATTTCCCTTATCATTATTATTATTGGTGGTAGCAGCAGTGGTTGTGTTATACCTTAGTTACTGGAGTGCTATTATCTCAATCCATGGGAGTTACATTCTTTTGTTTCCCCTCCCCATCCCTTCGGGATTGGGGGGGAAGAAAGGGAGGAGGAAATGTGGCACAGAGCAGCAAGTATGTGAAAACATTTCTAAACTCTGTACTGAGTACAGCTAATAGATGTAGCCTTTTCTTGTATACAGGGACTTTCCTCCAACATTACCATGTCACTGTCATTGGCAAAAATAAGTCTTCACTGTTGACACATTCAAGCATTTGGAAATTAAAGATGGAAATGTTTGAGGAAAACCAATTTCAGTTGTTCTTCAGGAGAGATATTTCTCCAAATGCTTTATACCAGGCAAAGATTCAGTGAAGTCCATTTCTGGAACAGAGGGCTGCAGGTCATACAGCACCTGAGCTTGAGCATACAGGGCAGGGAAGTGATCACCTGGTAACTCCCAAAAAGTTCAACTTCACTTTCACAAAAATGACTTTTGTGCATTTAGTGCAAATCAGTTTTGACAAACAAGTGTCCAGATCTTACCTAACAGCTCAGCCCGGTATCAACAATGGGTTTTATTAAGAAAGCAATTCTGCTGAGTGCTCACACAGAAACCAAGTTAACAAAGCGGACATCTGGCTTGCCCAGTTTTACAGGAGAGGCAACAATAACTTCAAGACATTTTTCCCCATGGTTATGCATGTGTTTTGACAGGACCAACTTCATGCATGAGCTAGTTCTCATTCTCCATATCCACTCAACCATCATATGAAAGGTTAGAGAGTTCATAACTCCCCCAAAAGAGAAGCTTTTAAGAGTGGAGTCAAAAAAAGCTCAAAATGCTCATACAAGTTTTCCTAATGACCAAGTTCAAGTTTTACTGCTGAAAACCACTGCCATTTCTTAAAAAAAAAAAAAAAAACAAAAAAAACCCCTCTTCATGATGCTCAGCTTTGTGGGGGAAAACTGTTATTAAGAAAAGAAAACCTGATTTTCCAAGGGCGCCTTGTGCATGGCAGTTTGCAATGGTTTTGATATGATTAACAGCCAAAGTAAAATATTCCCTAAAGGAAAAGGAGCCTTCTGGCAAGTTGCAAACTTCAGATGACAAATTTGCATCTTTTTTTGAAAAGCTATATAAACACACAATTAGTTGTTCAAAACTCATCCTTAGCAGGAGAACTGGTGAACATGTGGCAACAGGGAAATGACATTACAATTAAAAACACGGACATACAGACAATGCATAGCTTGACTGCATTTATTGACATTTCATTTCATGCAAAAGGATTATTATGCAATCATTTAATTTTATAAACTGAGTTTGTTCCTAACTCTGTCCTTTCATCCTCCCCATATTCCAATTATAAGCTTTACCGTGATATCTAAGTAATTGCCTGGAGGCCTTGGAAATGCACTGTGCAACGTTTCATCTAGATCCTTTTAGAAAACTAGAAGCCCAAAGTGTTCACATGAGATTTTCTTCTGCTGGTAATGCAAATTCCTTCTTCATGCCTTTAGACAGAGTCTTACAAGGTTTAAGACTGACTCTAGTTACAGTATTTCCTTGTGTTTCCTTCCCATCATGCTGGCAGTTGTTTCTGTGCGCTTGCCAGCCAGGAGGTGGTCCTGAGTCTGCACAACACTCGAGGGCAGAGAACACTGGAGTGCATCCACCTGACAGCATAAACTGGTCTCTGATACGACATTGAAGCTGGCTTCCAGGCTGTTTCCCCAACAGGAGGATTTTATTACCTTGGCAAACACAACTCATTAAAAACACTCCTTCCTGAAGTACAGAGGCAATGTACAAACATGGACTAAACTAAACAATGTAAACTTCAAACAGAGGAAACTCTTCCCAACTCCCAAAACAGAGACCTGCTTATCCCAGCAACAGAAGCAAAACTATCATTAGCAGGCAACCGGGACTACCTGATATTGGACACAGGGATTATGCACATATATTAATATTATATAAGAATTTATTTATAATTTAAGATTTTATCCCCTAAAGCTTGTAGATGTCACATTGCATCTGCATGCTAAATATCTGCATAGCAGAATGCAGACACTACTTTATACACTGCCCATGGATGAGATTTCCTGGAGGCTGCAGAAAGAACAGCGTTACTTAAATGATGCAATATTGCAATGCCTTTACCTCACAGGCACAGCGTATAGACATGCAGTCCTCTACATATAGGACAGCACTTTGGGCTTTTTCACTTTAATAAACAATGCAGGTGCATAGGAAAGGAATATTTTTAACAGAACATGAAGAAAATGGCAGTACAGATACTGACCTCATGGCTTGTGACATACTTCTTGCATAATCGACATGAGCAAAAAAGGATTTTTGTGCCATTATATTTTATTCAAGACTTTAAAACTTCTCTACATTTTCTGCAAAACCATACCTGGAATACTAAAAAGAGCCTCCAAAACCTTGAGAAATCAACACAGGAGTTAAAAACTTAATACTTGTTCAGAATGGCTCTCAATAAATCTGTCTTTATGACCAAAAATTTTTTATGCCCATGAAGATACACACAAACTGAAATGATTTGAAATCTATTCAAATGAAAGATAAAAACCACAGCTGGTAGATCAATGTTAAAAACCTCTTCACCTGTATTAGCTAACAAGCAGTTTAGAATCGCTGGCTAAAAGCCCTTTTGTATTTTGATCTAGAATATCATTGCAGCTACTAATTACAGAAGATATTCACAGGCCAGACTCCAGAACCAACCTGCAGACACGACTGCGCTGATTACACCCCCAGCAGCCACTACTTCTGTCTTGATTAGTGAGCAGTAAGATTGCAGCAGCATCATGGACTCTGGAGTTGGTTGCTGGGCTCCCCATACCAGGCTCAGGGCACAGCAGGCACCAAACACCAGTGAGGGGACTGTACCCACCATGGAATGCAGGCAGGCAGCTGCCAGAGAAGGGAAAGGGATGCTGAGGGAGAATTAAGTCACGAAAGTACAAACCAAATTGGAAAGGTAGCTGTTTAAAGTTCTTACAATCAGAATTTTATCACATGCAGTGGAAAAGCTGAAAACCTGTACCAAATCTACATAATCAGAATATTTTCACAGTATTTTCATTTAGAATGTTCCACTTGTCCCCTTCCAGTAAACAACGCTGAACTCATTCTAACTTTTGACCTACACTCTTCTTTTGCTGCTATCCTTTCTTTCCCTTCTTTCCCACACATAGAGCTCAATGTCCAGCTGGAGACCAGTAACGAGTGGTGTCCCTCAGGGATTGGTGTTGGGATGGGTCTTGTTCAACACCTTTGTCGGTGACATGGACAGCGGGATTGAGTGTACCCTAAGCAAGTTTGCCGATGACACCAAGCTGGGTGGTTCGGTTGATACGTTGGAGGGAAGGAATGCCATCCAGAGGGACCGTGACATGCTTGTGAGGTGGGCTGATACCAACCTGATGAAGTTTAACCAT
>JANRGW010051512.1:0-46275 GCA_024733675.1 Psilopsiagon aymara | reverse complement strand
AGGGTGGTGAGGCACTGGAATGGGTTGCCCAGGGAAGTTGTGAATGCTCCATCACTGGCAGTGTTCAAGGCTGGGTTAGACACAGCCTTGGGTGATATGGTTTAGTGGGAAGTGTCCCTGCCCATGGCAGGGGGGTTGGAACTAGGTGATCTTAAGGTCCTTTCCAACCCTAACTATTCTATGATTTTATGATTCTAAAACTGTGAAATCCTCATCACACAAGCCTTGTTCTGGGCTCCCTACCTTTCCAGGTGGAAAAATAATAAAGTAATACCCTTTGCCAGCTGGCTATCACTGAATCTTTCTTGCTCAGGAAGTTACTGCCTGAAGCTGGTTGACTCAGACCAGTTAGTATTAAACCATTCTATTTCAGGCATAATGCTGGAGAATGATCTTTGAGCCCAACTTTAAAACATCTGAATGTCAGATATCACCTTGATCTATGACTAATTTGGGCTGAATTTTAGATAGACAGAGGTCAATGATCTCTTTATGACAGATGGAGAACAAGTGTCCAGAGAATTGCTGCTGTTACCTGTCACATAGATTCACTCCTCGATACATTGTTAGGCTGTTTGCAGAGACTGGCAAAAGCAAATAAACTGTTCCCTGTATGTCTAATAGATCCAATTTTGAGAGTGTGTTTAATTTTTCAGTGTCTGCTGGTAGCTGTAGTTTCTACTTTTGCTGGAAAGTTCTTATGTTTTGAATCCCATAAAATGCCATTCTGTTATTGTTAATCTTCAAGGCACACATGAAATTTTTAGGAGAGTATTAGAAAGAAGAGAGGAGAGAGAGATATTTGCTGTTGACACTTGTATTTGAAAGACATATGATCATGTGTCTTTCACTTGTCTTTGCTTAATATAGGTTGATGCTTCAACTAATGTTGAGTAGATTTGGAGCTGGGTCTAAGAAAAAATGAGCTTTGCATTAGCCCAAGTCATATGTGTGATTTATTGTGAACAGGGAGCTTATGCTTGTTTCTCTGAGACCACACTGGGTGGTTGTGGAAGGTGGAAGCTGGTGAACATGTTTCAGCTTGTGGCTATAATATAAAACAACTAGAAAAATGACAATTGTGTCAAGCATCAATTCATTTAATGGAGTACATGCTTATCAGATGTTCTGTGATCACCCTTGGTCTCCAGATGAGTTTAAGGTGCTGACTATGACTTAATGAAAGTAATAAATAACCTGTGCCTGGCCTACTGGGGAAGTACCTTTCCCTCTATGAATTGCAGATGCTTCAGTGCAGCAGAGACATGCTAGAGAAGAAACTCTTTCCAAAAAAAAAGGAATTAAGGGACATCTACCAGATTAGATTTATTTTTGTAAATGATTTGTAATGGTGGCTTATTGCTTTTGAAACAGAATGCCTATGAGGTCACTGTCATATAAATGTATTTACTATTCAAATACTATTGGTCCTTATTGTTAAAATTCTGAAAATATTGTACAAAAATTCTTACAAAACAACCATTTTTCCCTGAGCTATGCAAGAGAACACCAAATTGTGTATGCATTGACTTTGAGACTAGAAAGTACTTTAAATGCTATTTCTATAGTATGATCTGACAGTCACTCCATATAAAACAATAAATACTGCAATGTTGAAAATATGATTAAAATAAAAAATAAATTTACTTTTTAAGAGAAGCTTAGCATTTTTAAAGATTTCTTTTGTATTTGAAAGGCAGTAAGAAAGCCTTTGATTTTCTATATATCATTTAGAGAGGTTTAACTATATATCACATAAATGCTTTCAGTTTTTATCCAAATGTGCTGTTAAATTACCCATGTAATTATCCCAAAAGAAATCATTATACTTTTTTATCGATAATTTCATTAACACATTAGTGGGAAGAGTTTGGTTGTACTTAAATTCAGCTGTCACGGTCTTTATTAGTACAATAAACAGGACCATTTCTTTATTATTCTAGGAGGTGGGGTTTTTTTGCGAGGTGGGTTTAATTACTGAGTTAAAGCAACAGCAGAAAGTTAATGGGCTATAATCCAAAAAATATACGAAATAACCTATGGTCAAACTTGAAACAAAATACAATTCTCCCAAACCCAACAGTAAAATCTGTTTCAAAATACAGTGCCATTAAAATGAAATTACAACAGTTCTTTCTAAAATCGGTGACATGACATGACAGCTGTATATACTTTAACAAGCCCTCCAATAACAAGCAGTAGCACTACACTGAGTAGTCAGATAAAATCTGTTACAGATATATCTTAAAGACAGGTATATTCAACTATCTGCTTACTGAGCCTTGTAAAGCAAAGCAGATATCACTTTTGATATATCACTATTATAATACCTTATTACTTCAATAAACGCAGCACTATTGCTTCCTTGACTTTTGCGTGCATCACAGTGTTGCTGAGCCAGCAGGCATTATACCTATACATTGACTTAGATTGGGTAAGACCAAAGTAACTTTACAACTGGCAATCTAGGCTGAAAACAGTAGAGAATATGGACCACAAATTAAAATTAATTTCTAGATATGAAGTTAAAAACCGAGACAGATGTGCTAAAAAGGGAAATAGAAGATCAGACTACTTAACTGAAGAAATACCTCATCTCAGATGAAGGTGGATAATGTTCTCATCTGTTCAGATTTTAAAAAAGAATTTTTAATATCTTGAGCATCCATATTTGGAAAAAGATGAGAATTAAGGAAAGCAACGTATTAGTAAATATAAAAACCCAAGCAAATTCATATTCATTGCTCTTTGACAGACTAAAATTAATTTTTATCTATAGGGAGTATATCAATTTAAGCATAATCTGTGGGAAAAAAAAATAATGGGGAGATATAAGACCTCTGACTAGACTCTCCTTCATTCCAGGGGATCCACAGAAGGAAGAATTGATGTGGAAAAATCATATGGAGATTTCATTCTTCGGCTTCTTATTATGGAGTTTTCCCATCAGTGCAGGTGAAAAATGCAGTGGAGGTTGATTAAATGATAAAAACTTCATTGCATTTTAAACATTTTATTACTGTCTACATTGCAGCACTACAGCATAACTGAACCTTTGTTCCAGATAGTTTTTGTGCTAGAGGAAAGGACTAGAAAATCATGGAAGATGACCACTCATTTAAGTGTAGACAATCCCTGTACTAATTTTTTTCTGATAAAGATTTTGCATGTACTTTCTGTGTATAAAAATGTATAATGATATGTACACTTATCACTGCAATCAAAACTGCATGTCCATTTAAACTTGTTATTGTATTAAAATGATCAAAAGATGAAAACAGTATCATGCTTTTCTTTTGTTTCCTAAAATGAATAGTATTTATTCAAAACCAAACACTTTTGCTTAAAGAAACCCACAACAAAACCTATCAACAATAAAAATACGATAGGGTTGTGTTTCTGAACCAAAATAGAAAGACAAAAGTTTAATAATGTTTATAGATGCGTCTAGTTTAGCAGTTTCATGTGTTGGATGTGACTTTCACAGTCTGTTGGCAGTTTGCAGGAAAGCCATCACACCTGTGACTTGGCTGTTGATTAATGAGTCTTTCAATTCGTCGCTACCATCTGAAGAAGGGCCATGGCCTTTCTATGCTTCACTGGTTTATTCGCCTTCAACTCTAGTCCTACCAAGGTACCTTCCATAAAGAAAATCACACCTGGTTAAGGCTAACGAAAAACTCAATATGTCATTTTCTAGACAAGTCAAAAAGCATGTAAAACTAGACAAAAGATGTATTCAAGCAACATGAATGCAGTTTTGTCATAACCTGTCAATCTAAAGAATAACATAAAAAAGCTTTCTTCAATGACATTTTCCAGTGTCAACTATTAGAATGACAATTCTGAATTCACGCTCTGCTACATGATGCAGGATGCATAATGGTTTCCCACTCTTTGCAGAGGCTAAATTTTGTTGTTAGATCCCAGAAGGAAGTTTACAGAAAAAAACCAAACAACCACTAACACAACACAACAAACAGTTTTTCTGGGCCAGAGTATCAGTCAGCATCAGAAATCCCCAATTCACAGAGTCCATGTCAGAAATCCCCAATTCACAGAGTCCATGTGGATTTTAAACTGACTACTTGCCACTCATTTTAGAACCCATTAAGAGCACATGGGAAATGACCTAGCTGTGCTGAATCTTCAAAACTGTATCATGATTCTAAAGCTTCCAAGGCCTGTTTGACAACTGGGCCTAGGGAAAAGGCAATAAGAAATTTGTGAAAAGGCAATGAGAAATTTGTGACTTGTCATCCTTTCATAAGCAATTAGCTACTGAATCAGGTTGAGCCAGAGGAAGTTCAGCAGCAAAGCCATATGAGAAAGCCAGCAACATGTGGGAAAGCTGTAGCTCTGAGAGAGTGACTACAGGTACAAAGGTCTGTGATCTACACAGTAGCAGCCAGCAGTCCTGACTTACCAGTACTTACTTTATGGCAGGAACAAGTGTTTGAATGCTGAAAGAAAGCTTACAGTTGTTCCCCATCTCCTTTGAAAGCAAAGTAATTCGCTCACCATTCCCTAAGAAGACTGCAAGGTAATTCAAATTAGCTAAGCAATTAAGCGTTAACAAAAGCTGAGCCACCTCCCCTTTGTTACCACCCAGGGCTGTGCACATAAAAATTCCCCACAGATCAATTACTATATGGTACCTTTGCCTCTCAAAATTTTAGTCAAAAGAGCCAGGTTCTACTCCTGGCTTTGCTACAGACTAATTTTGCAGTGTAGAAGAAACCTTGAAGGTGACTTGCAGGACCAGACATTCCATCTGTTTAAGCCTAATATTAATACTTTCCCCTCTACCTTACAGGTGATTTGCATGTCTCAACTGTTTACAGCTTGCACAGAAATTGAGATCCCTGTATGGAAATTGAATTACTCTGCATTATTAGCACTTTGCTGAAAATCCCTCAACTAAAAGAAGCAGAATAAAGAAACAATGGGTTGGTGAGCAAAACAGACTTTTAGCTTGTTGGCTTGTGTCCCATAGCCTCTTCCTTTGTAGGGGTGTCAAAAGCCTATAGCTAGGATGAATAGCTAAGCCATTGAGTACAATTAGAGTAGTCAGTACTCTGCATGCCTTAATACACATTTACATGTTTTGTACATATTTATGATCACTACCTATCTATCAAGAAAGAAAACCTGGATCAGAAAAACTCAGAAAAATGAAGAAGAAAAGAAGAGACAAGAAAACAAATACGATTTTCTCCACTAAGACTCCCAAGTGAGCAACAGGATGTGAGAAAGTTGAAAGGAAGGCAAATTATTTGCAGATGAAAGGAAGTATCTACTTTTTAGGAAAGGCAGTGATGTCAAGGGAAAGCAGTCACCAAGTTAATTGCATAATGACATAAAATGTTGAAGTGTCACACTTCCAAACAATGATTTGTAGTTACAGTACACAAAAATGTCTGGTTATGAAGAAAAAATATAGACCTTAAAAAAAAATTAAACGTGAATCTCAACAATAAATATATATGTGCATTGTTATTACACTTGCATTCATTTAGGATTTTTCCAAATTATTTTAATATATTTTCATATTTTATATTTGTGAAAGGCCACAAATGTGGGCAAATGTTACCTAATTTAAATGGAGAAAGCAAGATACAATGAGACATTATTATTATTAGAGTGGGATTTAGCTCACCAGCCTACGCTCTAGCCAATAAGCTGGGCTTAATGCACTTTTAAATGCAAAACTTGTATCACCAAGACTTTTTTTTTCTTTTATTTTTCTAGAGGCCAGGTTTGAGCATTAGAAATAGAATCAAATTAGAATGAAACCTTACTTAAACAATTTTATAGTTAATTACTTCAAAGAGAGTTGCTAAGTACATATTTCCTTACCCTATGCAGGCAAAGGCTTCATCATAAAGGACTTCAAAGTATTAAAGAGGAGCTCACATTAAGTAAGGTTACTGGAAGATGGCAGTCCCTTCCTTTTTAGCATCTTTTGTTGGAGATTGTTGTTGGACAATATTGTTTTATTCATAGGCTTCATCAACATGTCTGCAGGAAAGAGAGAATGCTAACAACCAAGAAATTCTAAAGTATACTGCATATGGGAAGTCTCACATTTGGCCTCACTTAACTGGTGAAATTCATGCTACAGCTGTACACATAACAGTAGCTGAAGTGGCATTCAAAGAGTACGTAATACACGTTACCATCTTCCCTTTTGCTTACAGATCTATGTTCTGCCACAAGTGCTTTAAAACTGCCAGGCAGGGAACCAAACCTACTTCTGACAGATCCTTTAAGGTCAGAGTACAGTTTCATTAGCTATGTCAGCGGAGGATCAGCAGATGGGAGATAATCCTTATGCTGACAGATGTGACATATACCTTGTTATTGACCAACTCATTTATGGAAAAGGGTCCTTGCTTATCCAGAAAGGTCAAAATTTTTCCTCAAAATTGGTGACTTTTCCCCCCACACCCTTTTTTTTTTTTTTCATGTACGTCTAGCCTTAGGGTTTAAACCTGACTCTATGATCAGCCAAGAGACATACAATAATAGATTAATACCATTCACCTGCATCTTTTGACACAGGAACAAAGGGATACTGTCTTTCATAGCCTCCCATGCATTTTAGAAAGCCCATTCTCACATGCGTTACAAGGGCATCCATTATAATCTCACCAAGCTGGTGGTGATTACTGTAGTATTAATGGCATTTCAGTTCTTCATCACCACATCATTAATGGCTGTAGCTGTAACAACAATATGGATTTCCAATATCCAGCAATTTGGACACAAAAGGTCTAGGAGCATCGGCAGATCCAAAGACAGATTGACTAACACATTGGAAAGTACACTAGACGTAACACTGGCATCGCCTGCCAAGCAGATATGGTCTCTATTTTGGTATCATGCCAGTAACTGCTCTTCCTCCATTCATATATTCTAAGAAGACAATTGATACAGAAGTTCCTAGTTTTTTATATCTGGGGTATTTTCACCCATTTCTCAGACTTGGACTTTTGTAGGGTTGCATAAAAAGAAAATCTTCCAGACAGCAAAGCACATGTAGTTTGCTGACATTCTTTTAAATTTCAAAACTACATAATACATTTTTCCATGTGTTGATAAACTGGATTTTAAAAGAGCATTTTCTGGATATCTAGATAATCAACAACACAATGAATATAAACATTTTCCACAAATAGTTCACCATATGGCTACCATTTTCAACAGATGGTGTCTGTGTATCCACTAGAATATACAAAAGCTATGCATATTTTGGCCTAAAATCATTCAGAATTTTAAACAAGAATTGTGTACTTAATTTCAGTTTTATTAATCGATGGCAAAATATATAATTTTATCACCTAACTCTAGTATGGGGAACAAATGCCACCACTATATGAAATTTATTTGCAAAAGGCAAATAGACAGTCCTCACCCAGTGAAGTCAAAAGGGTTTCAAAAAAAGAGAGACAGTAGGTGCAGCATTAGCTTCCACATCATAAAGGGATCTCCTCATCTTGGGGCTGACAAGAATACTTTCCTATTCCTAAAAAGCAGTTTCACTTGCAAATAGGCCAGTAGGTTCCCAGACAGAACGCAGTCTGGACAATGTTAAGAAAAATACTGAAGTCTGAAGAATGTGAGAGTTTGTGTGTATTTTGCAGCAAACATTACTAGGGAGCCTAGATATATCATCCATTTTTAGTAGAAAAAAACCTCACTAATTTTTAGTAGTTTCCTTAAAGCCAATACATAAACAATTTCAGGTTTTATACTCTGCTTTCAGAAGCTGCTGGGCAGTTGATAATATTTATCACAGGAACGCATGACTGGAAGTAAACAACTTGTCTAACCTGTTTCAGCTTAAAACTAATTAAGCTCATATCACTCTGCAAACACTTTCTGGAAAACTGCTCCTGAGCTATACTGGTTAATCGGTTGGAAATTACCTAATTTCCAGTCTAGATGTTTTTCATAACATTTCTTACTTGAACAAATACTGGTTTTAACATGTATAATTTCTCTAAATTGGTATTATGTCTCATCTGATGCATTTATGGTAAATCAACACATTCCCCTCTCAGTTGTAAAGTAAGTTGTTATGTTTCCTGCTCTTAAGATCTATACCTGGTGTCACTGGCTTTGCCAGTCATGAATTCTGCTCCTCTAGCTCCCATTGTGCTCCTGCTCACACACACAACTCCACATAATTCCAACCAAATCATTACCTACTGCCCTGCGCTGCCACCAGTACTCTGTGAAACTTCCCTCAGAGTGAAGGAGGAAATCCTGGATGCTCCTCCTTAGAACACCAAATTACTGCAATATTGGAGAATGGCTTCACGTGTTACAATAAAAGCCTTAGCTGTTTCTCACAATTACAGTGAGTGGAAAGTAGTTATTATTCTCTACAGTAATGTATTCAGTGCACTTGGAAGTCCTGCAGAACTATGGAAAGAAGGTCACATATGTCAAAAGCCAGCAAAACATTATTATCTTATAATTATGTACATGCTGCTGAGATACTTCTCTGAAAATAAGTGATCAGAAAGTATTTAACTATTTAACTTATGTATCAGTGTAAAGAAGAGTACATAAACAAGAGGGGTAATGTATGGTGCTGTGCTTTGGTTTTGTGCCTGATGAGCAGTGTTTGCATAGCACCAAGGCCTCTTCTTTCTCCAACTCTGCCCACCCAGCAAGTGGGCTAGGGGTTTGCAAAGAGCTGGGAGGTGGCACAGCCAGGACAGCTGACTCAAAATGACAGTGAGATATTCCATGCCATAGACTGTTATATGCATCAGTAAAAGCTGGGGTAAGGAGGAGGAAGGAAGGACCTTTTGGGATCATGGCATTTGCCTTGCCAAGTAACCACTGTGCAAGATGAAGCCCTGATTTCCAGGAAGCAGCTGGACATCTGCCTGCTGAGGGGAAGCACTGAATGAATTCCTTGTGCTTTGTTTGTGTATGCAGCTTTGCTTCACTTACTAAACTGTCTTCCTCTGAACCTGTGAGTTTCCTCACTTTTGTTTTTCCAAGTTCTCTCCCCAACTCCATTGTGCTGGGATGAGAGATCAGCTATATGGACGCTTTAGCTCCTGGCTGTGATCAACTCAACATGTTACTAAAGTATTCTCAAATGTGATAATATGCACATAGATAGTGGCCAGAGAGTTAAAAAGAAGAGAAAATAGCTGATAAAATAGTTGATTAAACTGCAGAAACAATTTCAACATGCTGATTGAGCCAGACAACAACAATTTTTCCTTTATGACAGGAAAGTGATTAAAAGTAGAGATACATGTGAATTAAACAATAATTAAATGCACATGGTTTTCTTGCCTTCATACATGTATTATAGGTATGAAACTCCTATTTGGTACTGCCGTATCTAAGAATGTAGAAGTTAAGTGCCAGTATTTAAAAAAACAGCATGTACCTGTGCAAGAATGCAGGACATTTTTAAAACCTTGGGTAGATCAGGTACTATAATTTAGCTGACTGTTAATAGACTTATTATTAAAAGATTATTTGAAATATAATTGAAAATATGTTTTAATTTTCATTCTTGCAGCTCCAACTATACATAAAAAGAAATAAAAACAATTAGAAGTTAAACTAGAAATGAATCTATCTATAGAACCCTTTTCTTCCTGTAAGGAAAGCTTCATGGATTCTACAGGTATGAACCATAAATAGGAATGAAAATTAAGTTTCTGTGTTACTGCTTACTGCTCAACTTCATTAGGCTTCTCCTGACAATGCTCTATATTTGATAGCCTTGAAATAAAATAGTATCATTAACCATCCACATTGCTCATCTGAAAAATGTCCTGAACGCTTTTGCTTTGAGGATTATAGGGGTGGATGGATTAGATTCACATGCTCAAGTGGACCCAACAATGAGCAGTATACAATTCATTCCCTTTATAACCAGTCTTAAGAAGTCTTTTACTTTCCCCTAACCACCAACCAATTAATTTGCCTACCACTTGCTGGCTCTGGGACAATGCTCCCATAACCCCCCTCCCACCTAACTCAGTCATTAACTATGTTAGGGGAGCATTTCCCTGGTAAATGAGTCCCCTAAGCATTGTTACTCTTTTTCCTCCAAAGAGAGAGCAGAGCATACTTATTTTACTTCATACGCAACAGACAGCATTTATCTTTAAATATAATACATCAATTTATATATTTTATGATATAAATAAAAGCAAATAAACCCCAATATCACTGTAAATAGGTAAAAATATTTTTGCTTACACAGAAGTAACAGATAAGTGAAAGCTTTAGCATGTGTTAAAGAGAGGAGCAATTAAAGTATTCTGGCAGTCCTCTTTATAAACTGATAATTCTGACTTTTTAAAAGCTACTACTGTCCGTAGTTTTGTTTAATACATCTCAGAAGGCAAACAGTAGAAACAGAATATGTTCATCATAAACAAGAGGTCAAAATAATCAGACACCCATTCAGCTTGACCCTTAATTCTTGAGATTTATGCAAGTTTAAGGAGAAGCATGGAGAATCACCTAAGGACAGGGCTCACTTGAGTTACTGCAAAGCTTGATTAGCCATGAGACCAGCTAGAACTGGCCGAGGCAGTTGGAAAGCATGAGCAGACCTACAGACCTACTTAGGCTGTGCTAAAAAGTAAGTCACCTAAACACGAGCTGTGTTGGAGACACTGGTCACAATGGCAGACACTAGATTAGCAGTTCTACTTAATGATCAGAATGGGTTTAAATGTTCTGTTGGTCTTTAAAGTAGAGTGGTTTAAATAATAAATCCATGAGCTAATCATTAATGGCTTGCATAATGTCACTTCTAGATTAGAATTTCCGTATCACGTAGAAGGGCAATGAATGGAGACATTTTCAAATTAGGAAGGATGATGACAATTATTGAGTAAAAAATAATGAAAAAATAAATAAATAGCAACAATAGATGATACGAGAAATGCCTGAAATACAGAAGAAATACGGAGAAAGCATATACATGACCTCTTTCAAAACTCTATAAAGAGATCAAAAGAAAAATTAAATATTTCAATATAACAGAGGAGACGAAACAGCCACAGAAAATGTTCCCTTTGCAAATCACAGCAGTACTCTTTGCTCCCTTTGTCTCATAGTGATGACATCAACATGAAGGGAAAGTTCAAGAACCATATTGAATCTAAGACTTTCTATGAGAATCTCCTTTAAAAGGGCAAACCACTTTTTTTTTTTTAATGAAGCCCAAGCATTCAGCAGAACTATCAGGGAAAGAAAACAAAAAAGCAAACAATACTGAATTGTCTGCCATTTAACACAGAAATCACCCTACTAATAGAGATGAGTAAGTTCATGAGGACCCATATTCCACCTGGGTAACAGAAGACACAAGAACTGAATGGCACATTTTCAACAGCATCACCTTTTGAGCAATTGCATTAAGATTTTGGAAGATAATAATTTGAGTGGGGAAAAAATTAATCACAGCAAAATTAAGATGACTAGAAATGGACTGTACAAATACTTTATATATGAAATGAAGACTTAAATGTTTAAGACTAACTGCCAGCAATAAATTGAGAAACCAGCATAAAAATAGCAAAAAAAATATTTTTTACGCATAAATTCTCATACTTTTGAAACTGTCACTCTAGTTTCTAAATAAAGAAAAGTTTCAGTTTAAAAGATGAGCAATATGACCATATTAGATATCACCAGGAGGATTCAGAATTAAGAATGGAATGTTAAACTTTTTTGCAAGACACAAATTTTCCAGTTTTCACAAGGATATAAGTGGCAAACATTTAGAAAATTTATTTTTCACCTACAATTTTCTAATTTAACAATATCAATTCAGCACCAAATATTGCTGCTTATCAATTATGCAGTTATATTTTACAAGTAAGAGAATGCTAAAATGCTAAAATAATTTAAATTAGTTAAAAACTATTAAGGAAACATTTTATATTTTTAGCTACACTTGTCATGCCCCCAGTTGAAGATTCATTACAACTTCAGCAAAGATCCTTTAAGTTCTGTGCTATACAGCTGAAATCTGCCCACGCAGTATAGGTTTGCAAAAGCTACTAATATCTGTTAAAAGTACTATCTAAGTGCAACATCAACATAAACTCAGGTCTCAGACAGAAGGCACATACTAGGTACCTCAAAATGGGAACTGAAAACTATCTTTCTACGGATGAAATAGACAAGACAAAAAGTACCTCTATTTAAAAAATCAATATTAAAAATAAATGCTTAATTTCACCAGTAAAATCTATTTGTATTGAGTATTACAAAGTTAAAAAGACAATAAGGAAGTGCAATTATTTGCCAAACAATTACCTGTGTGCCAGCAGCATCCTGAAGGTCATCTGATTCATTCCCAAATAACTTGGCAGCAACTTTGACCAATCCCAGTTCCATTCAGTAATGGTTGACTGTTGATACATGGCAAGAAGCTATTGTTAGTTATTAATCCATGTTAATATGATCAGTAAATTAAAGCCCCAGCTGTGATACACTAACCAAGAAAGAGGGGGGTCTAGAACAAGGACTTAGACAGATGATATCAATCATATCCACAGAAGATGTTTTTTATTCCAATAAGACAGAAATTAATTTATAAATCAATTTGGGGATGTAGCCATTATTTATAAAAAGATACATTAATTTTTTAACTGCTATTCCTCCAACTGTTAATGGCATTCTGCCCAACTATTTTGTCTGAGAGCTTGACTCTTTGTTTGAAAAGCAAAATAATTGGCAACTTTTTATACAACAGCAATTTACATTTTCTGCTGTCAGCAAAAAGTTTGTCAAAAACCTTGGTATAGCTAGAATTCAAAATGTAACCTGTATTGCAATTAGAGTGATGGTTCACTGATCTATTGTTTTGTAAGGCACTCCAGTCACCAGATGGTTATTATAAATAGCAGCAAGTGTAGACAATATGAAAAAATATAACTCCATATTGCTTATTTATCAAATAAAAGTAATCTACAATAACACTGGGCTGACAAAAGACCACACACAACATACTTATGTTTACCACTTGAATATTATTGATTTTCATCAGTAATGGTCAAGTAGTGACTAGAAATCAACATTCTCAGCAGAAAACAACTAAAAAATTATTTCTGTAACACTAAATTAACACTGAGTAGTTAAAGGAAAAAAAAGAAAAGTTGAAACAAGTCAAAACAATGGAAATAAATCTAAATAAAAAATTGTGCCTTGCAGTCTCTCTTTACAGACAGCACGTAATCATTCTGGGACAGCAGAATCAGTGCAATCCTTCCATTTTTATTTATTCTCTTCCTTTTTAATTTAACTTTCTGCTTAACCCTCATCTTTCGCATGCACTTAAAAGTAATGTAGAAAAATAAAGATTAAATAAAAAATAAGAAGGAGATACAAGAGTGGCTAAAGAAGGAATAATATAGTGTGAAAGTGGAAAGTGAATGATGAATTAACAGTGAACATCTGATAAACAAGAAATAAGGGGGAAAAAGAAACTGAGAGAATAGTGAGGAAGACAAATATTGGGGAGAAAACAGGCAACTGTTCTATACACTACACTGAATTAAAATTAGATATATAAATATGGAGGAAGTATTTGTAAAATTAAGAGGGATAAAAAAGAAAAGCTAGACAAGTGGTAGTAACACTCACAAAATAAAATATGGAAATTTGTAAGTATACCAGATAAAAATTCAGTCCACCAGACTGGTTTGTTCTGTGATTAAAAAAAAAAAAAAAAAAAAAGGCAGCTTAAAAAAAAAGTCACTTCAAGAAAGGAAAATAATTTCTTTGTAGTGTTATTCTTTGTTGATACTGTTGAGGTGTTGTATGGCCTAGAGTTAATCATATTAGACAATAGAGGAGCAGCAGCACTGGCAGAGATTGAGGTGTCAGGAAAAATTGATAAAATCAAGAGCAACAAGTTACTGGGACCAGATGGTGATTATTCAAGTTTTTTACAGGAATGTAAGAATGAAGTGGCTGAATTGTTAACAGAAATGACACACTTCCTAGAATCAACGACTGAACTATAGAGTTGACAGGTAAGAAATTTACAGATTGTTAATAAAAAATTCTACAGCTGATCTTAGAATGGAGGCTCAGTGGCCTTTGTTTTAGGAGCAATAAAATTCATAGAAATTATGATGAAGTATCTTGCTAAATTTGACATGAAAAGGACAAATTAGCCAAACTTCAGAAGAGAAATGTCAGCCAACCTAATGTATTGCAATTTTTCCATATACCAACAAACAATGAAGGGAAAGTTTACTACGAATTATGCTTCATAAAACTTTTGAAAAAAATTCAGAAATCTTCTACTGAGAAAGCTCTTCTGAGAGAAAGATTTTAAGAAGCAATACATAGTTAACTCATAGGCAAAGCATGTTGCAAAACCAGTAGGGTGGTGGAATTTAGAATTTATAAAAGAATAAGGTTGACGTATTAAAAAAACATCCAGTTGCAATAAGGAAATATCGATAAATTAACCATGGATTATAAACTTCTAGGCTTCATGGTAGTTGCAAACCGGTAACAAATGAATTTAGAAAGAAATACATCCTCTGAGAAGTGAAATTGTTTCCTGACAGTAGTCTGGCATCTTCTACAGACAATGGTAATGGTCTTCATAGGAAAACAGACACTGAGCTATTCTGACCAGTGTGTTATAAATAGACAGTTACATGTCACTAAATAAATGTGCAATTTTATGGTAAAGGAGACTAAATAATTTAAGAATATTATTAAGGTCAGGAAATAAGTCTGTCACTGTCAACAATAGGACTGGCACATGGTACTTTGCGGTGGATGATATACGCTTTTTTTCTTTAATTTTAGGACATGTTTCCATATTCAGATAACAGACTTTGTGCCAAAAGTTTACAAAATCCAAGGCAATTCAATATGAACTATTCCTTGTCATCTGTTGATTAATAGAGCACTGCAAACCTGTCAAGAAGCAGAGGAATTCTGCCCTGAGTTGTCACTACTTGAAGGTCTTATTCTGCCATGCTATTAATGAATTGAGAGTTGAGGCATGGCAAAATATTTTCTGCATTTCAAATTGGAATAACTGATTCTGTAGCCAAATAAATTATATAAATTTAAGCTTTACATAAAGGGACAAACAGAAATTCTTTTCTAAAAAAAAAGGTAAATATAAAGCATGTTCCCCTGGAGTGAGAAGCCTTGTGAAATTGGTATTAATCTACTTTGTCAGGATATTAACGTTTTTATTGCAACTTGTCAACAATTAAGCATTCATTGAACAAGTAAGGAAAAAAACACCCACCAAACAAAAAACCGAAACCCCAAAGCAACACATTTTACAACAGTACAGTTTTGAAATATTTCAGACTGCTTAGAAATAGCCCTAAATGCTCAAAAGTAGGAAAGAAGATAATGTAATTTCAAAGTATAGAATCAAAGAATCATAGAATAGTTAGGGTTGGAAAGGACCTTAAGAACATAAAGCTCCAAAGCCCCTGCCGTGGGCAGAGACATCTCTCACTAAACCATGTTGCCCAAGGCTCTGTCCAATCTGGCCTTGAGCACACCAGGGATGGTATATCCACAACTTCCCTGGGCAACCATTCCATTGCCTCACCACCCCTACAATAAAGAACTTCTTCCTTATATCCAACCTAAACTTCCCCTCTTTAAGTTTGAACCCATTACCCCTTGTCCTATCACTACAGACCCTAATGAAGAGTCCCTCCCCAGCATCCCCACAGCCTCCCTTCTGATACTGGAAGGATATGAGGGCTCCACACAGCCTTCTCTATGGTATATTTGTACAAAAAAAGGGTACCTTTCTAGCGCAAGTCTGTAAAGTGAATTTTGTGCTACTGTGATACCATTTCTTTTTAAATACTTAAAACTGAGAGGCAGAATCAAAAGTGCAGATGATGGATTAGGAAGACTTGAGAAACTGATGGTGTAAGGCTTTTTATAAGTATCAAGTGCTGCCAGAAACTACATTTGTTGTGTAACAAATCGGTCATGTGGGGCTCTGACAGAGATTTATGCTACTATACCTATTTTCTTTAACTGTTTCATTATCATCAGGAAACTAATTTCTATAACTAAATTATAATCCCTTGCATATCACACAATGCAGAACAGAGAAATGGATGTTTTCCTTCTTTTTAGTGTGGGGATTTTCTTTTCTCCTGCTTACTCTCACTGCTCTGTTAAATTTCCATATTTCCAAACCGTCCTTTATATTTACCATTCAGCACTTCAGTGGAAAAATTATCAGGAAATTTCTATATGTGCACTTGGAGTTTTGCTGCAATTTTTCAATGGACTGAGACTAACCCCATGTACCATTACAAAGATGCAAAAGATGTTGTTGCTACTAATGCGCTTTCCTTTACTGTATTGAACTAATACAGAAAGCCTAATAAAGGCATATTTATCTTACATGTAATAATTCTAATGAAAGAAAAGGACAATAATGGCTTTTTGAACATCATGCTATTGTAGAGGGTGCCCTCATTAGATTCCTGAGTAATAGGATTCCTTTGCACTTCATCAAATGTGAACATATGTAATTAATTCCATTCCCATAATTTCAGCCTCTGACATTATCATGACCATAAAAAGATCAACAAGAAAAATTATACTACAACCAAGGTTACAAATTGTCACAGACCTGATTGAACACTTTTGCAGAAGATTCTCTGTACACCTGGAAAGGGTTGAAGACGGGCTGTTCTTCTCTGCCCTTCAGTGTCAAAGGCAGGCATTTACTGGACGTAACACCATCTTCAGAAGAATTCTCACAAGACAGTTGCTCCTTCAAATATCCCTTTAAGGAAAACAAAACAAACAAACAAAAAAACACCATAGAATAATATATGCCGCCTAGCTTTCTAAGTAAAATTTTCCTAAATTTCAAGCATAACTTCATGGTGTGTTTGACAGAAGTTCCTTAAACTTTAAACTTTTTTAAAGAGCACCACTATTTTACAAGAAACAGTAAATAACCTCCATGAATATCCATCCAACTGAAGCAAATTAGACTAATATAAAGCTACCCTTTCTGAAGTTGTCATCAAATTATGTGTCTCAGTACTCATTTAATATATATATGTATATATGTGAAAGTGAACCCAAATGTTTTCTATAAGCTGTTACAATGTAAGATGGCTATTACATGATTTCTTTTACACTATAAACTACACACAAATATTTAAAGTTATCTTCTGACGGCATTAAATAGATACTACATGACTAGAAATTAATTCTTTGATGAATATGTTCAAACCAGTTTTAAATGCAGGAAATAAATATTCTCCCACTCTCAAAACCTGCTTTTGATTGTTTAAGCATGCAAAGAGTACAAGTCATTTATGATTTACATGGCAATTTTAGAAACTATATTGTAACAGATGCATGATTATTTTGGCCACAATCTTTTCTGTTTTCACTTCTTAAACGACTATGTAAATAAATCATCATTGCATGCCAATAAAATGTTTTGATTAAATAGAGCTATTTTACCAAGAGCTAGATAATGAAACACAGATCTATTTGCTGGAAGGACTACTGTGATTAAACAGTTTATTGTTATTAAAATGAAGTCCACAATGATAGGATTGCCTTAACACTGAGCAAGTACTCAAGGTGAGCCTTCATTAAGACAGGGGGATGCAAATCCTCTTTTTACTTTGCAGTACTCCTCAGTTGATAAAAAATTTCAGAGGCAGGTGAGGGAGCATGTAAACTATCTGCCAAGGCACCTTGTGCCCCTCAGTGGGTCTTTATGAAAGAATAATTTCATCATCGGTTTAAACCAATCCGATTGTGATCTGGTCTGAAAGGCACAAGTTCCCTCCCAGTACACACATACTGTAGCTGTTTCTCCCTTGTGTTGGCACTAGCATATGTTGTGAAATCAGTCAGCAAGAAAGAAAGGTTACAGCCATATAAACAAGCCCCGTGATTTATAGTAGTAGTACAAAGAGGGGCCTAGGAGTGGGAAAGGATAAGGAAAGAGAAAAAATAGGACTGTTTCATTCTGCTGATTGCAACCAGTGGTCAGGACTGCTTGAGACAATCATGAGATTGTGAAAATGAATGAAAAACCCATGAAAATAATAAAAAAACCCAACAAACTAATAAAAAAAAGAGAAAAATACTAAAAAACCCACCCCAAAACAAAAAACCCTCTACCAACCAAAACCAAAATGCCCCCCAAAAAAACCTCAACAAAATCAAAAAGGCTCTGAAGCCAGAGCTTTTTTGGTTTAAGACAACAATGTGAAAATACACGTTTACCTACAAGTTTTCAGCCAAAAAAGAAAGTCTGTTCTCTTTCTCATTCATTCATGACTTCATGCCATAAGGATTTTAAAATTGTGGTGAAAGGGATTATTTTAGTTCCCTAAATTTACCTATTTTTCATAAATAAACTGTCTTCCATGTGCACATTTTCACATAATCCGTAGACATCTCTAGGGCAACCAAGCCCTCTGGGTGCCACAGAGAGAGCAGAAGCAGATCTGTTGGTTTTTTTAGCAAAGATACTGGAAATTGCTGTACATGCTTGCTAGGGTTTGAATATTTTGAGTGGTAGGCAGTTCACCTCCCAGTACAAGCATTTTTCTGTCTTTGGAATACTGCAGATTTATGTTTTTACACAGAGACTTAATAAAAATTGGAAAATGAGTTACTTTAAGAACTCTTTTAGTAAAGCACGCACTGTAGCCCCTGAAAAAGTCGTGTTTAAAAAAAATGTGAAAATAGAAATAAAATCACATTTTTAAACCTGTGAGATATATCCTTATTATTATTGACGGGGCATGAAACTAAGTAGACAGAATATTATTGAGCCTGACAGCTTAGGAGAGTTGGGTTCTCTTTGGCAGCCATTAGTCAAAAAATGCTTTTAAAAATTATTATTCTTTTAGATAAATACATGAATGACAATAGGTTGCTTTGAATTCTACAGTATCTATTACAGATCTTTATAACATAATAGCTCTATTTCCAAATACAGCTTCTAAGAACAATATCCCTTTTCATCTGCTTTTCTAAGGAAAATTATTAAGAACAACAATTTTCTGTCTCATCATTTTTTTTTCTATATTCACAGGCAAATATCAAGTGGTGCAGATCTCCAAACTAATTTTAAGAATATGATCCCTTGATAGCCCAAGGAGTCTCCAAACAAAAGGATGGACATTTGAAAAGGCAATCAAGTCTATTTTTTGATAGTCAGGCACACTAAACATAAAACAATATTGTGTTCACAGTAAGTGAAAAACAACATTGAAAGGTGCATTACCATAATACCACGCTAAGCATTAAAATGTTTTCTAATGGTTTCAAAGGCAATTTGAAGTAACATGGTTACATCCTTCTGTGACTCAACCTGGTCAGGATTCTCTTTCCTGTTTTTTAAAAAAACCAAACCAAAACAAAACCATCATTTTTTTTTCCACTGAGAAACACTCCATATTCAACAAGCTGCAGAAACTCCAGGAAAGACACCTGGGATGAGGAAAGTCAATCTAAAGTCCCTCTTCCACCTAATTTTCTCAGCCTCTTACCTCCTATTGGAACTGCTCCACTTTGTATAAATAATCAGATACTCACAGGAGCCAGATCTTGTTCATATTAGGGTCTCCAGAACCTAATATGGGCATTCTTCCCCTTCAGCTAGATTATGATTCTATTTTTTCACCCTGGAAGTTACAGAATGGATTTTACAGCTATTTCTACAGGGCAAAAGAACTCCAGCAGGGGAAAAGGACAGAGTTCCATGCTGGTAGCTAACAGTCTAGCAGTCTGGGGAGTTAGTTTGGATGTGGGAGATGCGTATTCAATTCCCTGGTCTAAACCAGACAGAATGAAGATTTAAACCTGCCTATTCTGTCCTCTAGGTGATTGCCCTGACTACTGCATTACATGCTGTTTTCAGAGGTCTTGCTCATCATCTTTTCCTCACTCTGTAAGAGTAATCCTGAATGTGCTCCAGGTGAAAAGGTTTTGTTTGAACTGTATTACAGTAATAATTTTCACTTCACTTCCTGAACCATTTAATTTATTTAATTGTTTGAGATGAGACTTGAAAAGATTCTGTATTGTATTAATACTAGGTTGCCATCTCTACATACCTGCTTACTTTGCTTCTAAAGCTTCCAAATGCAGATGCATAAAGGTTGCTTTTAAGACTATACTTAAGAGCTAAACAGTTGATCTGACTTTTCAGCACAGTGCCAGTACTGAGCTGCTTTATATTGCCTTCACACTGACAGAGCTGCCTAATTGTTTTTTTTTAAAAAAAAAGAAATATCTTGGCCTATGCCTATATTTGCATTATTTTGCATTTTATTATAAACACTTCTGTATACTTGCAATGATCTTAACAGCACCTGCTTATGCATTCAAGGAAAAGTAATTTAGTAATTAAAGCTAATAAACAGAAGTTTCTTAATTAAGCTGCGTAGATCTGTGTTATCATACAATTTAAGCAAACCTGTGTTTATTTCAGTGTATGAAATCAGAATGCTTTTGGTAACTTGGGGCAATTTAGTTCAGCATTAGAAATAATGAGATAATTCTTTCACATTGCCAAATTCCATGTGCAGCAAACAAATCTGAATTTGTTTACTGTGATTTCAAAAGCACTTTAAACAAACAGAGTTATCTAGATTAAGGAAGGTTTTCATGTGGATGCATTTACTTCCTCAGAACAGCCCTAGGGCTGGTTGGTTTGTTTCTTAGTTTGTTTTTTAAATCAGGAAAATTGATTTACCACATTTAATTTTACTTCCTGTAACAGTCAATTTTTCTATAACCTTGCTAGGTTTTTTGTTTGGGTTTTTTTGTGTTTTTTTTTTTTTTTTTAATGTGCGTGTTTTGTTGGATTTTTTTTTTTTGTTTGTTTTTTTACTGCGTTCAAACTCCTAAAGTGTATCTATGGTCTACAGAATCTGAAGGAAATTTATGAGCCATACTACTGTTTAAGTACATAAATAAAATCCACATTGTTTTCCAGAAAGTATTCTTTTCCGTACAAATGCGGAAAAGCCTAAATTGAAAGTATTCTATTACAGTATAATATAGGATTTCACATTGACTTTAAGAAACATTATCACCTCCTTGACTAACCCTTAGCTGCCAACAGACGCTGCCTCAGGCCAGTACACACCTAATTGCTCGGTAAAAAGGCCGTTTCCTTACCTCATTGAGCTGGATGATGTGATAAATTTGCCTCAGGTACTCGCTGCCACCTGGTTTGTGGCAGATATCCAGGACCATCATGTTTATTTTCTGCTCAGTGAACCCAATATCTCCTTCCTCTAACGTTGCACCTACTGTGGCTGAGGCACTGGAATATAGAAAAAGTGCAGATATTTCTAAGTTAAATTTACAAAAATCAAAATATGAACATAAAATCAGCTTAAAAAAACCAAAGATTTGGCTTGCCCAAAATAAATGTTGCCGTATAAATGTCTAATAAGCCTTTATAGAATATATAATAAATGCTAAATAACATATTTTTAGTATAAAAATTTATTTTTTTTAATCAGAAAACCAAAACCAGTAAACATAAGTTACTCTATGGACATACAATCAGCAAATATTTTTCTTTTCTTTCCCACTAGAGAAGCATCTTTGACACCAGAAATGGCATTTGCATTTGATCTTTCATACATTTTTTTTTGCTGGTCACTGTACTTATCAAAGCCTAATTAACATTTCAGAAAGGTAGCCATTACTCTAAGTATAGGTTAGAAGTTTTAAACTTAGTTTTAGACTCTGAAGTCTTTTTCTTTCCATTGGCATCGTGGTAACAATTTCATAGGTACATATTTGCCACTTGTTGAACTTTTTGCCTTGTACTTCTTTTCTCCTTAAAAGTATTTGTGTGAAACTGCTACCAAAAAAAAAAAATCTGAAGGCGACCATTCAAAATGACTTGAAAAATATACTTACAAAACTAGAACCATCGTCAGATTGCTCTCGCTACATACAAACATGTTACCAGCTTAGCATTGTGTGCTGACAAAATATTAAGGAAAAAAAGTACTTAAACTAATTATTGTCTTCAAATATGAGAGCTGTGACACAGGTATATTTTGGCACCTTGACACATGTCAAGAACTTGAAAGACCAACAAGAATACATTATTCATTCTACAGTCATTACTGAATTAATTTAAATTCTACCAAAGAAGCATTCTGAATATAAAAAAAGCACAATTTTTTAGAAGTAAACCCAAAAAGCTCCAATGCACTTTGGTACCATCAGCTGTATGTTGTAGTTTACCGTTGAAAGTGTGCCATTATTACAAAGTTCTGCTGAAAGTTGCTGTTTGACCTGCAGGCACACTTAAATGCTATACAGCTGGTGGACATGAAATCTGATATTGCTTCCACATGCAGCTTCAGAACATCCTACAGAGCAAATAGTTTCAAAATATGAACTATAATTTGTTGTTTGCTGAACAGAAGTAACTGATACTCTGCTATAATGGTGAATTTTACAGAAAAGCTTCGAAGAAATTGATCTTAAAAATTAAGGCATGCTTAAGACTGATCTTTTGATGCCACATATAGGTACAAACTGAATTTCTTTCCAAACTTCTTTGTGACTGACATTGAAAAAAGCTGAGGACCTCTGACAAACGAGTGTATTTGTGTCAGTGCCCAAATTGCATCCTTTCCTGTCTGTCAGTGTGCAGGTGAAGCAGATGATTGGATTCAGTCACTGCTGTGATTAATGAGTTCCTCTCTGGATTTGGGACTGCCTATCCATCATGTCATTAGGAAGAATGTGCCCTGAAAGAGGCAGACCTCAGCCAAGGAATAACTGCATTCATCTTAATCTGTATATGCACCCAGCCAGCCAAGTCAGGGTCACCATGATGAAAAACAATAATCTTCAACTCGACAAATTACTTTGCAAAGACAGGAATTTCTTTTCTTCTCAGGATGTGTGTTCTTCAGAATCTAACGTGACTGTTTACAGCTCTGGGGCTACCATAAAGTGAAGGTTATTTTAATGAATACTAATGCTTTCAGGTAGTAAGCAAGACAGTCAATGTATGCAACTGACGCTTTCTTTCGCTGAAGATTTTTTTCGTAAATCTTCCTAAAAACTAAATTTAATTTGTATGCCACAATGGAAGAAACTATGCAATATTTACAGTTCTTATGTAGCTAGCAGTCCTGATAACAATAATGTAATGCAAAATCATGCAAGACTTTTGCTTATAAAAATTCATTGCACTTCAAAGATGATTCTACAACTGTGTAGATGAATCACAAATAAATGTTTAAAATTTTGGGGAGTTATAATATTCCATGTCCTGTATCTATTAAAAGCTCATAAACATTTATAAAACAAATATATATAAATGCATGTGCATACAGTTACCCACAAAAATCCTTTAATAATTAAAAGGTTATACAAAACATAAATTTACCCCAACTTAGATCTTCAAATATTATTATTTCAAACAAATCACATAAACATCACAAGTCTTCTCTTGAAAGACCTGCTTTTAGTTTACTGATTATGTGACTGCTACTTAGTTTAATTGATATTTGAATTTTAGCTTTAATATATTACTTTTATAATCTTCATTTATAATAAGATTATACCTCCACATTGCATATCGCAGCTATTTATTAACAAGATACTTTTTTCCCTGAAATTGACTCATGATGTCTGAATAAAAAATGGGAAAATAACATTTATGCCAGACTTCTATTGCAGAAATCCCACTTGAAGTCAGTGGACTTAGTGTAGTCACTGCATCATAGTTTTGTAACTACTCACAAATGCATAGGTGATGCATTCTTAAGCTTAAAATTAGTTACCCTAGTCACAAACGAGTGCTTACTCTGGTTGGCACTGTTAGACATACAGGAAACATTTTCCCACATATATTTCTCACAGTCCCATATTTGATGGCTAATACAGCATTTTTGTAGTATGTTAGAAAAGCAAATAGAGTGATATATTGGATTAAAATTCTCAGCTTCGGGAGAAGTGCAAAAACTGAAGTTTTAGTTTTTAGAGGTTATCCACAATACATTCTTACACCGCATTTATATTTTTAAATACCTATTCTCTCAGTGACATTAGAAATTATAGTATGGAACCATTCTGTTAAGTATCAATTTACACTTTACTATCATGTTTTTTTTTATTCTATGGCTCTTTCAGTCACTAGCATCTGGCTTCAATCTTTAAATTACTGGATTAGAGCTTGTGAATTAGTATTAAATGGAAATGTAAATATTACAAAGGTCAGTGTTTCCTCATAGAAACAGGATACTGTCCCTGAAAGAACTGTATGAAAGTCTGTTCACCGGTATCAGTGATTCCGACCTATCATCACTATATCCTTTGTTTGTATGGGGAATTACTGTCAGGATAACAACAACTACAACCTTCAAGAATATTAATTGTAAAAAAGCAGTCTTACTTTCAGTAGTCAACAACTTAATTCAGTACGTCATGTAACTCCAATAAATCTAATATTGGACAGCTGATAAATTGTGTTTTTACAGAATGGTACATGACCAACATTAAACCAGACTGGACTAGGAACACTTTGACATGAACTCAGCTCCTTGAAAAATCATTATAGAGATTCCAAACTCTTGGACTTTAATGTCAAATCTGCAGGGAAGGTTGATATTTCCACAGAAAGGCACAGCAGGGTACTCTCTTAGTCCTGTTTTGATATACCCTACTTGCCTTCAGGGTTTGCTGTGTTTTAAAAGGAAGTATGCTTACTATTTAATCACACATGAACACCGAAAGTTTTTCATAGTCACTCTTAATTTAATTTAATCACTGTAACAAAACTAATTTATAAATACACTGAGGTGCCTTCTAGTCAGCATACTTATTCACATTCTGAAAGATGCACCAACTAAATTGTGCACATTTGTGGATCATCATGAAAATATGAAATCTCTAAGTACTGCGAAGACACTTTTCCAATGAAACAACCATGGTTTAATTTCACCAATTAAGTTTCAAAAATACACTATAAAGCCATCAACATTAAGAACTAATCATTTTAATAGGGATACCCCAATTTTTTTTTATTTAAATTGAACGATAGCCATAAACACAGTAATACTCAGTAAAATAAAAAACAAACAACATGGCACTTGAAAAATACAATGTTCTTACCAGTCTGTGCTCAATTTTCTTGCCTTCAGCAACTGGCTTTCAATCCAGTTTGGTCTTTGATGTTCAATGCTTTGTATAACCTTCTGGATCACTTGCTTAGGGCCACTTTTTTGTTTTCCCATAATACTTTCTAAGCACACATGAATTAAACTGAGTTTTTCTTTGCTCCATCTGTCAAGTGTTGCACCTGTTAAAAGTTCTGCAGTATTTCCATCCTCAAATATTCGACATATAATTACAATCAAGTTCCAGACAAGCAGACCAGCTTTCTTCAATTCAGAAAAGTTTCTTGACATTTTTCTCTCAGCCAGAAAAAAGAAGTACTTAATTGGGGGAGGCAAACATGCAATCACTGTAGGTAACTTGCGGATTACAATAGATACTGCCTGTGCTGCAAGCCTTGTGAAGCCTTAAAAAAAGAAAGAAAAGAAGATATGATTAACATTAACATTCTAGTTCTATCACAGCATGCTTCTGAATGTTGTATGATAATTTCTAACTTTCTTTTGTATGGAAAATGGGTAAAAAGTTTAAGTACTCAACACTGTAGCTTGACTTCTATTGTGCTCCCTCCACATAAATCTCACAAAATCTAAACAATAATATGAATAAAACCAGAGAACCTAGAAAATTCAGAACTCAGACTGAGTCTCTTAATAATTATTCCTGATGTGCACAGTTATTACAGAGTAAATGAAAAAGACAACACCCAGCTATTCTGAATGGTAAAAAATTTGTTTCTGAAATTAAAGTGTAGTATTTTTAGAACTTCACAAACGGAGCACTGCAATACCTATCTCAGGATCTTACATACATTCTTAATCTTTAGTTTTCTTAGTTTTCTTTCATTATCTTTTCCTCAGGTTTCTTGACCCCTTTCTATGTTCAACCCTACAAAATCTGACTCTATCAATTTTCACATAATCATGCATTGCTATATAGCACAGCACTTTAAACATTCCAGGTATTAAAAGTAGAAGAAACTATAGTGAATATGGTGCTCAAAAGCCAAACAGAAAAATGTACCAAAAGGTGATCCATGAAATGCTGGAGGCTTTAGGCACTGTAGGCTACGAAAGTATATACTGGAAATCAACTTTATATCTAACCTTCAAAAGACCTCCCATTACATATATTATTTCTCTTTCTTCAGTAACCATTCCAACAACCCATCAGCATCATATTCTGTAACAGTTTCAGCACTATTCAAACACAAATTGCTATGTTGTAAAGTTGGGATAAGTTGTTATCATTTCAGTCAACATTAAGTATCTAAATTTAAACAGGCCTGACTGAAAAGATAACAAAGACAAGAAGTGGTTACAGTCGTTAAGAGCGTAGACATTATGCTTTAGTCTGTCTTGAATCCCAACTTATTACTGCCAGATGCTAAAAATATTTTCAGTACTATTATTAACAGTACTACAATAATTATTATTTTAAAAAGCTTGTTTGTGTATGCAATAGTGTAAGCCTCAAGAACGAATAACTGACTTTTAATGCCAAATGCTTTGAAAAAAAAACACACAGGATGTTTGGAAATAATTTTATTCATTGTCAAACTGCAACACTCACAAACTCTGTTTAATTTGGTATGTACTCATTAAAGCAGTAACAAGCTTTTATGACAAATTGATAAAACAGTGTATAAATTTCACCCACATTTCCCAGATTCTTTTCTCTTCATTTCCCGAGGAGTGTAATTCCATTCCTTTGGAACCGTTTTCAGTAAACTTTCAGGCACTATTTGCTTGTGCTGGTATGTTCCATAGTTTTCTGTTGCCTCCCATGAATGCATCAAAGAAATTATCTGCTTCACGATACCCTTGACTGAATTCATCAAAGTCAACTTTAAGCATCTGATAACTTCTGGCTCCGGCTCACCACAACTGGAAACTTCAGAAGGAAAAATTATTAAATATTCAGTAAGTGTAGTCACTTGTGTAAATCTGTTTCAGGAAGAAGTGTTTCAGAATTCATATGGAAAGAAAAGTAACAACATTGTGAGTCATAATAACTTAGACCTATTGACCTGTTAGTGAAAATAAACTGAAACTACATAGCTTCTCGCACCATCCTAATACAGTACTGTCAAAAATACTACTTATTTCCTTCATCCTCCTTTCTCCTTCAATATGTTTCTAAAAATTTATGTTGACATCTTCCTTTTCATATGGAATATAATTACTTGTTAGATATCAATGAGTCAAATAGATATAACTGTTTTTTTTCTACTTCCTTGTCTTGATAATATTAATGAAGTTGCATTTATTAGATACTCCAACTGTTACACTAGGGAACAGCAAAGGAAGAACAGATATTTTGGAAACAAAAATGCATACAAATGACAGTCATTAACAGAGACATAGGGTGTCATCAGAGATTGCATGTTGAAAATAGACCACCCAAAATAGTTACTGACATTACAACAAATATCAATCTTCTCCACATTATTAATACCACAGAGAATTGCGGAGCAGCAGGAGTCAGGCAGAGGGCTGGAGGATGTAAGAGGGACATCTTTTGATGTGTTAGGTCCTTGACTCTATTTTGCTTGTACTTTTTGGTGGCCTAAGATTCATTCTTTTTTGCATGGTCTTTCTGGAAGCTTTCAAGCAGCATTTCTTTTTTTTGCGTTCTCTTACACCATAGACTGCTACTTCTGAAATCCCATTTTTCTCTGAGGAGTACCTGAGCAGTTTTACCACCACTGTTTCCTATTTGGTGATATTCATAATTCTTTGTTCTCTCTTACACTCTCCCATTTTCTTCCTTTCTTTTCTTTTGAGCTTTCCTGCATTTCATCTATCATCATTTGCAAGATCATTCTTCTAAACCTCAACACTTTTCTCTGGTTGAATACTGCTTTTCCTTGAGGGCACCATCAGACACTTTAATTGTAAGGGCAGCTCTCCCACTCCATAGAAGATTAGGAGCCTGCCTGCCTGTTGACAGTGGAGTCTATATGCCCATCAGACTACTTCTCCCCCAATAGGAGTCCTTCCTTTTCTTTTTCCACTCTCCTTTAATCGTTTCTTACTTTTAAATCATGGCAAAGGTCTGGAGTTATTAAATGCACAGAGAAAAAGAACCTGTGCTGATAAAGAGGTACAAAAAGGATCTGCAGCCAGCATGCTGGTACGGCAGACACAAGGAAATCAGACTCCTGGTCGACCATACTACTCCATAACCTCTGCTGTCTTCAAAATTTTCATCACTCCTGCCATGAGATGATAGCTCAAAAGACTTTGATTATACTACAGTTTTGAAGTAAACTACCATAATTACATCTGATTTATTAAGGTAAAAAATATATGAACTATATATCAAAAAGCTGACTAGGTTTAACATTACATTTTAAATACTTATTATAACATAAAATACCTGACATATTGTATAAGCAATTCCACAACTGCTCTTTTTCCATGTAGGTCTCAAAGGCAATGCCAAGAGATTTGGGTGATAAAGTGCAGTAAGACAATACTGTGAAGATTGTTTCAATCAGAGTAGGCTCTTTATTATTTATCTGTTCTAAGAGAGAACTCTGCTCATGACGATTCAGTACTTCATTTCCTTAAAAATAAACAAAATCACGGTTACAATAATTTCCAAGTAATTCAAGTTCACAGTAATAGACAGTATTAGTCAAAATGAACTGCAAACTGTATCTAATATTTCAAACAATAATAATACTTACAGATACTGAAATCTGATCTTCCTCTGCATAATGATATTTGACTTCCTGAATTATATGTAGCCATTAAAAAAAAGACTGAAGCATGTTTACAAACTATGGATTATGGCTATTTAATTGAAAACACACTCAGTATATATTTGGAATTTGATTATTTGCTAAATATTAATCAGAAGTAAATTGTACTATTTCTGTAGAGTCACAGTCAAAAAGTTATTATTACTTAATTCCTCTTACCAATATATTATTCACATGAAATAATAGAACTCTATAAAATAAAATACAGTAGCAGCTGCATACTCCCCAGTATAGATTGCCTTCTTTTTTCAGTATAAGATGAAACTGAGAGGAAATCAGTTCCACAAAACAAAATCTCAGCCCTGCTAAGATACAGATATGTATGTTTTTAAAGACAACTAGTGATTTTCATTGAGTTGAGTTGTTAATAACTCACATAATATGTATTTCTAATTGTTTTTCATAATCCTGATAAAACATTCTCCCAGCTGAAAGATAACAATGTGTTCAAACCTCTTTGAACCAACGCAACTCAGTGACTTTGACTTATGCTAATGCCAAAGACCACCTTTCCTTATATTTGAGGAAAATGCTTTTGATGTTAACAGTCATAGCAAATGACCAGCGCCAGAACCAATTAAACGCTTTTAATTTAAGATTCTAGATTGCAAACCTGAATTTTAGATAAAATAGTGCTTGAAAATGTCACTGGCTTATGATCATTTGACTGCCCTTACCTTTCGCAACCTTTGCGGGCGAAAGATGGGAGACTAAATTTCTAAACTGTATTTTCTAATGGTTCAAACACCTTTCAAAAAACACCGCAGTGGAAAACTGCTGCTTTCCACCCAGCTCTCAATGACTTGAGAATGTTGTAAAATTAAAAGAATCTCATTTTACTCTCCTCTGAATTCCTAGAATCTAATTCACACATTACTGCAAACCATTCAGCCTGGGTAGGATGCAACCTTGATAGAAACAGCCCATAGGATGTAGAAAGCTGAAAAATAAGATCAGTGATTTCGTAACCAACAAGCTGCGGGGCTTTTTTCCCTGACGCAGGAGACAGATCAGCAATAAGATTTTTTTTTTTTAGTCAGCTTTTCTTCCTATGGGTTGAGTGAGCCAGCGTATTTTGCTGAGATACCTTCCAATGCCAGATGCTTCAGAATGAAGAATCAAATGGATTCCACTAATTTGCTTAAACCAATGATACGTTGTCTAATATGGATGTGACAAAAGAAAGAACCAAAAAAGCAGAAAAAGAAGTTAAAAAAGGAAAACCCTGAGGTATTCAAATTTTGAGATGAAAATTTGAATTTAACTTTGATTATATTACTATAAGGATTTTTCAAAATTAATTTAATCAAATTCTAGGGAGAAGGATTTGCTGAGATTTTAAATGCTATATAAACTGGCTTTACAGAATATGATGGGAAATGGCTTTATTTCTTTGTTTAAGGGGGCTTATGCCATGAAATGAAGCCTAGATTTGTTTTATGATCGTGCCAAATGGAATGTTTGAGTCACAACTTACTAATGATTTTTCTAATCAACATAGTTCTACCAGTAAATTTAGATAAATTGAAAGAAGTGTAAAAGAATTCTGTAGGGGTTTATGCATATCTTCTTATAACTAGTGTATAATACAAGTCTGCTTTTCAGCAAAGATATTTAGGAATCCACTGGGAAACCATCCTGAGGTGAAACATAATAAGATACGTAAGCTTCCATCAGATTTCTTCTTTTGTTTTACCCTTAAATAAATGTTGCCCACATTGGAAGAATACCTGACCTTTCAAAGCTCAAGTTGAAATGAAGTTTTTGACAATTAAACTGGCATAGATCATAGAATCACAGAATCATTGAATAGCTCAGGTTGGAAGGGACCTTAAAAGATAATGTCAGCTGGTTGAAAGGTTTAGCAAGCTGATCAGTACAGCTGATTAAATACTATGAATTGGAGTCTACAGAATGGTACATACATTTCTCTTGCTTTAGAATTTTTCTTAAACACTTATTAGCTCACCTGTCATAACATTAAATATTCATCTTAGTTTCAACTCCAATGCAGCCTTCTTGTTAAACATCATGTAAGAATAGTATTTATGTGATAGGCATCATACTTATTGCCCACTGATGCCTACCTCTATATATTTCTCTTCTTTCCAGTCACTGCATGTAAGTATCAAAAGCTAACCTGCGAAGGGAATCTAGAGCTACGTAGATGCTTCTGTCTCATTTTAGCAGGACTTACATCCATATATAAATATGGCTATATAGTTAGGCATCTGTTAACGAAAATTGCTGTTTATTTTCATATAGTATAATGTTCCCAATGCATAGAGGATAACAAAGCATATTAAAATATCAATATTATTAATAAACACATTTAAAAGAAAATTATGTATTGAGTGAATAATAGCTATGTCCTAGCCAGTCATAATGTATCATTCCTCCTAGGACAAAAAATACTTAACCTTTTGGGGTAGTAGCAGGTATTTTAAAAACATATCTTCAGGGGGAAGCATAATATATCCATATTTCTTTCACAGTGACAGAAATACTTCCCAGTAACTTGTTGACATTATCACACTCATCCAGATCTTACCTGCTGCTGGTTCAGCCCTGAAATGAATCTTACTGAATTTAGAAAATCTTCTGTTACTGATTCTAGATGTCTCCTTCCCTAGTGAATCGTTACAAGACAGACAAGCTACAAACAGTAATGCTGTCTTTTTTGACCAAAAGATATAGTAAAAATTCAAATTTATATATGCTATTTCATTTAGGAACAGAACTGAAGATGGCACAAGTTATTTCTGATACAGTTCTTCTATTCGCAAAGCTCATAAAACTTCTGCTTTCTTTATAGCTTAAATCACAACAGCTGATGAGGTTATAAAAAATGCAAAAAAGCATATATTTTATTGTTTAGGACCAAATATTTCAGCAAGCACTTTGCACTAGTTGCTTCTTTGCACTGTATTCTCAGTGTTTCTTCTGTTACTGCTGGCTGGGTTTTTTTCTATTCTTTGTCTGTATCTGTTCTGGTAGATCATTTTACTTGTCTCTTACAGAATTGTTCCTCTTCAATGCAATCATTCTCCAGTCAGTCTTGACAGCTAGACTCTGTTGTAACTTTGAATATGTCTTTATTTTGGCAGAAAGTCTATTATTTTATTTTTTAATTCCAAAAAGAAATTTTAGATCATATTATTTCTATCCTGAATGAAATACAGATCTTTATCTTACCCATTTCATTCTAGTAAAACCCAAATAACACTCTGCGTTAGCTGCTACCTGTGAATCCAATAAAACCCAAATTTGTGACAACTAAAAAGATCAACACAAGGCAAAAAGACTTTAACAAACCTTATAACATCTAACCATAAAATCAGCATACTACTTTTGTGGCTATGTATGTCACCAGTTCCATAGTAATTTACTCTTATTCAACTCTCCTAGTATTTTTTCTCCCTAAACATTTTCAACTGAGAACCTTCCCTTAATGAATCTCCAGTTAATGTCTTATCTGAAATCTATCTTACGCCAAATACAAAAAAATAATTATGAGAATACTCCCCGTAATACAGTAAAGGGATAGTATACTGAAACTGTGGCATTCTGATAGCCAAAATTTGATGAGGCAATATTGAATTTAGTCCTATGACCATACTGTCTACTTTGTGTTAGTCCATGTATTAGGACTGATACTCAACAGGTAACCCTCTTAAAATTTATTTGCTCTAGAGCTCTACCTCTGTAGCAAAAAGTTCCTACCAGAAATAATTTATTTTAAAAAAACAGAAAGGTATTTAAAAAACTACCCATATGACCCTGTATCAGAGTCACAGATATACCACAGAGACAATCTTCACATTTTGTCAAAAGCAAGTATGTGGTTCTCAGCAGGACTCCAGTAAGTCCACATGGAAATTCTTCTGCAACATTTCAGAATGTCCATAAAATCTGTTTACTGTTTTCTTTATTTTATCACTGGAAAGTCATTAAAAGGAATAGGATATCTGATTAAGGTCCTTTTTCCGTTGATCTTCCAGACAGAAGCACAGGACACCTATAAACCCTCCTACCATTTTATCACATTGGTTATGCAGGTGCAGTACCCAATAAGTTTACTGGTCAGATAGGCATTTTAAGTGGATGCCACTTTCAAAATAATCTTCTGGGTTTTTGTTGTTAAGCTACTATGATACAGTTTGCTATCATGAAGAAGCCAAGAAAACTTAGGTGTTCTGAAGTCCGTACTCACAAGCCTCATCCTGAATGACCAACAAATATCTGTGGAGAGAGCTATCTCTGCACAAGCAGATAAATGCCTCTAACAGACTTCTGCTCTCCTAAGGAGGACTATTTCAAGGAAGTACAAAAATAATGACTTTCGAGTACTTGAAATTAAAGTTTCAAATTGTTGTACAGGTTTTGTCAATGGAGCTGGTAAGTTATTAAAGGAATGTACTTTTTTTTTAGTAGTAACTCACTACTGTCACTAAAAGTTCAGTCTGATTCCTGAGTGAGGTCAGTTGGTAAAGCTATCACTTTTCACCATTTTTTTAGGGTAACTTGGAAACCCCAGTGTTGTTTACCTTTAAAAGACTGACATTTAATTAATTTAACTGAATTTAATTAAAATTTAACTAGTACTTACAATTTACTGTTAAATTGCACATTATATATTGTGGTGGCTTAAAGAGGTACTTCACAAGGGGCAAAGACTTGGGGTGACGGAAAATCATCTTTCCATTTGACAAATATAGTTTCAAGTCATTTCTCTTGCTAGAAACCTATTTATAAAAGCACAGTAGCAGAAAGCTCTTCATATCTATCAGTGTCTGGGGAGTTGCCTGATACTGTACCACACAAGTTTATTTTTCTCAGTGGAAATCCTCCTTTCCTAACCCTCCTTGGGTGTGCAAGTTAAATTACCTCTTTTTGAAGTATCTCACTTTTCTTTGGGTACAATTTCAGTTTTGTAGCCTTAAACTTATCACAGAATATTTGCAAATGTCACTATCAGATCTTATTTCTTAAAGTTTTAGTGGGGACCAGCATATTATCTAGGTTTAACTGTACAATATCCTCTTACGCTACTCCCTCAAATATGCATTGGGCCATTCAAAAACATTAGGTGAAACATCCAATGGCCTTGTCCTAATGTGAAAGCCGTTTTTCTTCCAATTTATCTCCACATTCCAGTATTCACTTTAAATTTGTGTAGAAAATTAAACTATATCTCTGTAACAACTGGAATCTCATGCATTCATTGTTATGAATAAGGGTTTGTTTTTTTTTCAAAAAAAGGAATACATTGTTTTTAATGTACAGCATTAACTTGGTGCTACCACCTCTACTTCAACAAAAGTACGTATGAGGCCCAAGGACTGACTGAAGGACTCAGATATGCCTTGTTGACCATTTCTCAGTGACCATTTTCTTATATACTATTGATAAACGGCTAGGTGTCTGCTGACTGACGAGGCTTCCTTTGCTGCTAAACCTGTGTTGGGCTACTGTAATTCAATAAACCGATTACTTTTTGCTTTATTATACAGAGAAGAAATCCTGGTTCTTGGAAATAAAAACTCTCAAATGAGAAGTCACTGACTGTTCTGCTGGCATGCTGTGCATTTACAGCAAGTCTAGCAGAAAATCTCAGAGCTCACTTTCACCCTTCTCATTTTCATATCATCTGCTGGATTCAATAACTTATATAATGCAAGCACCACTTTCTTTATTCCCCTATTATTTGCATCTTGTCAAAATAATATCTTTTTCTTTTTTCACAACCATTAGGTGATAAAACAATTCTGGTAAAAAAGTTCACAAAGAAAATCACAAAACAGTTTGCTTTGCCAGGAAACTGATACAATACCAACTAGCTTCATTATTTCTCTCCACAAAGGCACAGCAAAGGACCCTAGCCTCTTCACTCATGCAATAATATGTCTTAGAAGATATTTTCTAAATACTGGACCTATGGTATTATATATTCCCCTATAAATCCCTATATGGGATTATATGAAACTGTAATTAACTGTAATTAAAGGACCTACATTATTTAGACTCGTAGTTTAAGTTATAGAGTTTCAATATGCAAATCCAATCTTTCAACTATATTTTTCAAACTTGCCTTTTATCCAGTGGTCATACTCCCTGGAGACAAACAACTGGTCCAGTTTCGGATATCATGATTTATTGCTTTTAGTATTTTTTATGCAATAACTGCATATTTGAGGAATTTTACTTTTTATGCACATTTCATATATCACATTGCATAAAAAAATAACAAAAGTCTAAATCTTGTCACCTCCCTAACTAGGTAGGTTATAGTTACATACATGGAGTTTCATTAGTGTCAACAAATATGGTAACCTTACAATATTTAGCAAGATTAAATCATGCATTCATGCCAAAATACTCATTCTACTGAGACAACTTAAGTCAATACCAACAATACCCCATATTGTGACAGGGAATATACATTATTTGTAACGCTTACCAGAGAACAACCGTAAAAGAATAATGGGAATGCAATCAAATTAAATGTGTTTGTATGATGTCTACTGCAACTATCCGAAAATATTGCTATCATACAAAAAAAGGTATCATTAAAAAAAAAAATCTACATATAAGCACCTCTTCATAAAGAATTTTTGCCTTCTGGCCTGTAGAAAGAAAGACTGAGTGCAAAATAAACTAAAATGTGAGAATTCTTTTCACATGAAAAAAATTTGCATAATGTAAATACAAGGGAGTTTTGTTATTACTACAGCAAATAACTAAAAAAACTACAGTATATTTAGCTTTTAATCTGTTTTCACTCATAATATTACACATCGCAAAATTTTAGTGTTGACGAGTACATAATTCTGTAAGACTTTTATCTTACTGAACAGAAGAATCCAAAACTGCCATTGCTAGTACTAAGGTATGGCTTGTTAGTCCAACTTTTCTTGTACTAATATATAACAGCTTACATGGTAAAAAAATAATACTTTATATGGCATCACAAAGCTGATGCATAGGAGAGGGAAAAAAGAATACAACAATTTCGTCATTAGATAATTAACTCCATTGAAATTAATTTAGAAGATATGGATCATTGCAGGTTTCAACTGAATCTAAACTGAAAGTTTATTCATACCAATGTGTTGTAGTTACATTGATAAAGTCTGTGCAAATAGCACATTTTCTAATTCAAAGAAGTATATTTTCCTGAAGCTCAGGAGGTTGGTCAGTTAATAGATTAATACATTCTGTCACTTAATACCTGTGATAATTTAAGCAGCTAGTAAAATATAATACTGGATAACACTAGAGTAAGTATATAATTCTGATCAAACATTTGTTAGTCTTTGTAAAATATGACAGGTATCTGAGTAGGCAAGCAGATGCAGCGCAGCTCTCAGATGCACGACAGAAGTGGAAGCAAAGTTGTATCTTTGACAAATGTTAGACCATTTTGAAATGACAGAACTAAATTATATTTTATCTACTATCATGTGAACCTAGCAGGTTTTTTTCTTTTTATAAGTAGGGAGAATTCTTTTGCTAAAGAAAGATAGGAACCAAAACTCGCATTCACTATTACTGCAAAATTATGTCAAACATGATTATACCACTAGCTTTCCAACTATATGATCATTTCATTCAGAAGCTATTAAAAAAAAAGATCTGATAAAGTTTGTTGCTTCAAACACAGTGCTAGCAGAATTAAAAGAAAAAAACTTGTAGAACCACACTTTCATATGTTCTACTTTCATAGTGGTATTAATGACAGTATTAAGAAGAGGAAGCATATAGATGTACTTCTAGAATGCCTACAGTGACAAATATAAAAAATAACTTCAACAAAACCTCTAAGAAGCTTTTCACTGTTGAAACAATTTTGAAACTGATCTTTCAGACTACTAATCCACACTTCTAAAAACCTGTGTGAAGCAGTTATGGTATCAAAGTTCTGTAAAGTTAAAATCTATTTTGACTCCTTTGAATTTACAATAGCAGCCTATTTTATCAAATCACAGTCTGTTTTGAAACTATGAATATTCAGATTGACTGCAAAACATAATAATTTCTTTCTTTTTACTCATTCAAAAAGTATGCCCTACTGAAAACTGAATACCCCCCCAAACCATACTTTTTATGTACATTTCAAACGGAAGTCTAAATCTTGTCACTCCCTAACCAGATAGGTTATGGAGCATGTGTGTACGCATATAACCAAAATACCCAATATCACCCCCAAAACAACATGTGACAGGTTTTCTGCAGTATTCAAGTAGTTAAAAATGGATTTGTGTTTCTCACTAACATAAGGATTGACAGTTTAAATACTTACTTGAACTTCTCAGTAAAATTTTTACTAAGAGACAATCATGATGTAGCAATGTTTCCAAAAGCAAGTTCAAATTGCAGTATGGCTGGGATAACAGCAGTTTCAGCTGACCCTGGGCTGCCATTTCTCGGGCTGATGGAGTCCTTTCAAAATGCAAGATAAAGAGAGAATAATGTAGTTAATTTATCTAAGAAATTAATATCCTTATAGTGTAGATGTAACACTAACTCCCTTAAATGTCAGTTCCTCACAGATTACTCTGAAAATGCTTTCATGCTTGCTTACTCTAAGGCAGCTCAGGGAAGGAATTACATTTAATCTCAACTAGCTAAAAGCAAATTAACATTCAGTAGTCTGCCAAAGTTATAACTGATACAAAGCAACCTCACTTACCTCTTTCATGGAACCACACTTGCCTTGTTCTACCAGGCAAACAGGTTTTTTTATTTTTTTGTGCTTGAATAAATTTAAGGCTATTAGTCTTTAGTTCACTATTACATTAATTGCTTAGTAAGAGCTTGAAGTGTTCTTGATGAAGTATATGAAGCTTTTAATTAAAAAACAGAGAATGCACAAAGGGGTTGCAAGATGCCACATTAAGTTGACCAGTGCTTACACATTCTGAAAAATCTACCTGAACTATTAGACTGATTAAATGACTCCTTTGCCAATAGGGAGAAGTGAGATAGCATGGTACAAATTCATTACTTTCTAAGGAGATTGCAGATTGCTTTCTGTTGTGGTTTTCATTTACTGCAGAAGTTTAGATTTATAAACAAAAGTATTCCAGGGCTCCCTCTGACATCAGCCAGTGATCCAGCAACAACTGTTGGACTCAACCAGGGCAAAGGGGGGGGGGGGGGGGGAATTAAAATCTTGTCCTGCTTGGTTTTTATCACTCACTATATTCACTATTTTCTTCTTCTTGCAACATTTTCAAAGAGATGTTTTCAAAATCGGATAGTGGTTAAATCTTTTTCCTTGAAAGCTCAATTTTTCATTGTTTTGAAGGTTTTGAAATTAAATTTCAGCTGCTGCTCAGCCATTGTATTTATTCACTTTGGGTACAAGTTTATACAACAATAGTTGCTAACATTGAAGGTTTATGCACTGTATACGTAAACTTTTATGCACATAAATTTTACATGTACCGCTGTAAGAACTACATATGCACTGACAAATTGACTGTGCAGGCATAAACATTTTCTGGCAGCACACAAACAACACCTTCAGCATCAGCTAAAGCCTTATTCATCAGGAGCTAGATTTTTCCTGTCAGGAAAGGATAAGGACTTATATCCATATACTTTATGTTTCATTTACACACAACTATTTGGACAGAACTAAACTGGGCTTATGTAGCTGTCCTAAGAGAGAGGAATCTCTCTGTTATGGGCACACTTCTATGACCATCGGACTAGACTGTGTTACCACCCAACTCTGCCTGTATCCACACATGGAAAACGCAACGATAAAGACACAAGAACTTCATTGTTCAGTCAAGTCTGATATCTAGATAATACACCTAATACAAAAGTACAACAACTGGAAATGAAAATGCCACCTGATACACTCTTTCAATTTATTCCCTCTCAGGTTTGTTTGCATCCATTACCAGAACAGCAGTTTGCCACAAATCTTACAGGGCATCCTGTAAGTTATCTAAGGAAACCAAGCTTTCATAGGCACATCTCCCAAAAGGACCTTTACATCACACTATCATGTCAAAACTTCACTTAATTAAGTATTAATAGTGTAATCACCATTTCCGCAAAAGAGGTTTTACACTTCTTAGCCTTTGGAATGTTAACAGCAAAGGAAATACATGTAAATTGATAAGTAATGTATGTGCCATGAAAACTTATGAACAGCTACTGTAATTTTCATCTGAGACACTATACAAAATTGTTGGTAATATCGTGCTGACTCCACAATTATGTTTTTGCATACTGGATTCTAATAATATTTATCAAAATATATATACGCATATACATTGAAATATCCATAGAATTGCAGCCAAAATAAATTTTCCATATTTAAAATACATACTGCATTCAAACTTTCAGCACTGGGGCTTGCATTCTTAACAGCATTATCTTAATTTCTGTATGTTCAAGATTAGTATATAAATTTTCATGCATGTTAAGAACTCCTAAGTAGTTAGTAATTAAAGTTTAAATTAAAACAGTTACTATAGTCACACTAGAATTAGCACTGTGGCTGAGAGTAAACTCCACAATTCACTAATTCAGTTAAAATACATGATCCACTTTCATTTAGTTTCTCTCTTGAATGCCATGTTATTGTTCATATATATAATACATATATATAAAGTCACTTCTTGCTTTCAAAATATAAGAAAAGGAGCAAGTTTGGTCAATGAGACTTATGAAGGACAATATTCTAAGTTATTTAAGAAATAAATATAATTTTTAAAATATTTAAGTTGAAAGAAATCTTGCCTGTCATTGACCAGATGGGAAGTTATCATGTTGCAATATACACCAGTTTTTGGCTCTTTAGGCCTCTTGCAAATTGAAATGTACAATGGTGTGACTCACTTGGAGGAAAAATAAAATACAGCAGACATTCCCTACAGCCATGTAGCTAGCACCAATAAATGCACTGAGAAGTTTTCTAACGTGCATATGGAGAGGCATATGTTCTCCCATCCCTGTAGCTCAGTACTAGTGAAATTAAGACTAGCCTCCTAAAAAGTGACAAAAGGTGGAGTACATATAAATATCACACATATAAATGATCAGTTTTGTACACTAAAAGAAAAAAACCCAGGACTCTGATTTGTGAATTATATGATAATAAACCCCAAATGAAGCAAAGAATGAATCACAATTACCGCTAAAGGAACTGTAATATAAATTACCAATAATTATTTAGTTTAATAACTAACTATGTTATTTTGGTTCGTATCCAAGATTAAAAAAAAAGCAAACCAAAACAAAGAAAAACCCAAACAAACCAAAACAAACCAGAAGACCTCAAATGGTAAGTTCAAGATTATAGAAAGCAAATAAACATTAAAACTAATGCATGTTAACAATATTGACAAAGATGCAGAAGTCAGATAAACGAACACTGAACGTAGGCACTTTCAGGCATGAAAAATAATGTAGTATATCTGGTTAAATAGTGAAATTGTAAATAAAATAATTTCAGGAACTATCAAAAGTTTATCTTGAAGTATCAAGCTTAGGAAGAGCAAATACTTAACAGCTACATTTATGGCAGGTTAGAGTCATCAGTTAAAAATTAGGTGACCACAGCTGGGAGGCATATACAATTGCCTGTGCTTCCAATTTAGTTATGGACAGTGAATATGTATTTTTATTAGATATAAGAAGTAAAAACATAAAACCCAGGAAGAATTAGAATGCTCTAAATATTAGTTTTCTGCAATACTTAAAGTGTCTCATTCATAAACAAAGTGTCTCGTTCATACACCAAATGCAACATTTCAAGAAAGCTTCTGTAACATGACTATAGAGCGTAAAACCAATAACAAAAATAGAACACTTCAGAATATGCCCCTGAAATTACTTCATCACATACAGGGTCTTTCAGGGTTTTTTGTTTGTTTGTTTGTTTGCTTTTGTTTTGTTTTGTTTTTTTTTGAGGGGTGGTTTTTGAGCTGCTGAAAGGTGCATTGTTGAAAGAAAACATTAAATATTTTACCAACATACTTCACTCATTCTCACCAGGAAAATGTACATGGCTCTATATATGTGTACTGTCCTCATACAGGCAAGCTAGCTATCTTCTCAGACTTTCTTTTACAGTCCTCATCTTCCCAAGAAGATGCGTATTTCTCATTTTTCATAAAGGGAAAATATACATAACTCTGGAATAGTCTTATGCTATTTATCAAGACAAATCTGCCCTAAATATCATCTCTAAAATGTTAATTCCACACTAAAAAATAGAATTATGCTTGACTAAAATGATATCAGCATTTCCTTTACATACTTTTACACAGCAGAGTGTACTCATTTGTGAAGTTATCTTCCAAAACTGATAATTCACAGTATAATTTAAATTCTGACCAATGGCTTTTGAAGCCATCAAAAAGCTTAATATCTTTTCTACAATGAGTGCTTAATGAAGAAATTTTCCCAGAAAAAAGAGTAGATCCCTTTTCAATTGATCATGTTGTCATTCCCTCTCCTATATCCTCTCTCTTCCTTTCTCTCTATCCATGTATAACTTAAAAAGCTACTGACAAATTTCATTGAAACTCAATTGAGAGGTAAAAGTACTTGATCTTTCAAGCTTTAGAAAAACTTAAATTACTATTTCAAGCAGCGAAAAGGACACATTCTGAATTCTACAGTTGTTCACTTGGTTTGGTGTTCCAGTTAGCCAACCACACAACTTTGATTCAGTCACAGCATCTATTGCTTCTGGCTCAGCAGGTATCAAAGTTACCCAGGAAGGAGACAGCAATACTGTTGAAATGTAGTAGGAGTGAAGATTAAGAAGAGAAATCAGCATATTTTGTGTAGTATGGAGCAAAATCATAGGGAAGATGCTGCAATATACAAGGTAGAAGATACTGGGCATATAAGGTAAGAGGTAGTAAATCCATATCACACTGGCCATTGGGAGGTCACCATAGGTCACCACTCACATGATAACATATCACTCCAAAATGTAATAATACTTTCTCATAAAACACAATAACAATTCACAAAAGCAGATTTTCAGGAAAATAGCGAAAATCTCTCAGGAAATAACTTTTGAAGAGGAGGAGGAGGTGAAGGGGTTAGGAAAGAATCTGCGCTGGTGTGGGAGTGCTTAGGGTTCAAAATTAGAAAGGGAATGACAGCACAGCTGGTAGCATACGTCTCATATGTAACTTGTCATTATATGCAGTGACACAGAAAAAGAAACTAAGCTTTTGCCTCTAATCATGCAGCAATCTCCCAAAAAATCAACTACGATCAAGCAGCATATTTTTCAATGAGTTATTTATATATCAAACCTTTTTTTTAACCAGCAATCATAAACAGGGAGGCATATATTCTTTATTATAAGCCTATCAAAAAAGCAACTGTGCTGAAATACATTATTGTTGACAGCTATATACTCTTTTAATTAAAGGAAAAAAACCCTTACAAATAATTTAAATATCAAGCATAATGAATAGACTAGCAAAAAGCTACACAGTGCACTGCTTTCAGTTTGGCCTTTCTTACACTCTTAAAGTCTGAAAATCAGGAAAATTTACAATGAATTTAAAAATATGTTTCTGTGTTTTTTCTTAATCGTAATATCAATTGGATATGTATAAATATATAGATTTTTCAAATGTTGAAAAGACTTCAAAATGTAACAGAATTTTGATTAGTGCTGACCAGCTGGTGATTCTGTAACAACAATCAACTTTTGATACTCACTTCAGTAAGGAAGAAGAAGATGCTGGTATACAAAATAACCAGTGTAACGGGTGATAAAAGACTTCAGAAAAATCTTGAGGAAGATGTTCATCAGAATCGTCCAGAAATGTCCTGAAAAAACCCAAATACTTCTGAATTACATGGAAGAAAATCCCTTCAGATCACTGCTATTAAATACATACAAATACACAGAAAATCCCTTAAGACAAAAAGCACTAATATACATACGTATACATGACTGCAAATTTATTGATGTACTGTAAAAAATGTCTAATATATTTTATTCATATTCACTCTTTGAAACTTGGTATCTAGCACTGTTAGTACTGTTAAAGCAGTTTTCTTCATATTTTCACTTCTATATAGCACGTTTTCAAACTATGTTTGAAAATGCATTGAACGAGCATTGTTCTTCAGTCATTCATTTCCACAGCTCTTTTCTTTCTGCATAATACATGCATCATATTAACAATACTTTTATCGCAATCAAGTAAAATATCTTTTTAAATTACAATGGTTCTCTTTTGATTAACATTCAAGTATTTACAGTCTTGGGATTAAACTGGACAAAAATTTGAATCAGAAGCTTTGGAACTTCACTGATTTGTAAGAACTAGAATGCTGGTTGAAAAAGAGTACTGTTTTCAAATATAAAGACTAATGAAGAATTAGATAAGCTAATTTAATGTCACTTCTGTATTACTTCTCTCACTTAAAGGATGCGAGAGGCAAAAATCAGAAGTGTTCAATTCACTGATAATAAAAATTAACTGGTTTTCTTAATCAATTATATTATGATTATATATATGTATATATGAAGAGGATAAAAAAATTAACATTTGCCTTTATTATTTAATAATAAATAATAATAGATGTATTATTATTTTTCAACTCTGTAGCAATCACTAGATGCAATAATGTGATAAGAATGGATGCCCCTTGGGCTCTTACCCTTTTACTCTCATTTACACTGAATACAGTTGCAGCAGAGAGGATATAGTCTGTTACAACCATCCTCCATTAACTATAATCAATGACCACTTTTTTTGCACCTTTTTCTTTAAAGTTACTTGGCTGTAAATTTTTCATCTTAATAACTTTCCTTCCCAGAAGGTTGTTCTTTTATGTATCATGTGTGGTATTTTCTAAGTTATATGAAGAAGGCAACTACCTTTAAAAATGCCACTCCTACAGAACTCATTTATGGTATATTTTCTTTACTTTCTGAAGTGATTCAGCGTCACTCCCACTTTTGAGTCAGTATTTCTATTGCAGTAACAGTAGAAGGACATTTAAAAATACCTCAGGAAAAGACATGAGGAGTTTTTCAGGACAAGAGGATCTTTTTACAAGACACTAAAAAAAGATCCTATCATGATATAGAAAGAGTGAGAGTGCATCTAAGCATTTAAAACTGGAGACAGAATGGAAACCCTTTGGAATGAAGACTTCAGGGACTCCTATCCTAAAAGGTAAGATCTCCTCTTTCTTATAGGATGCTTTGTCACCAGGGCACTAATAGAATTTGTGTTTTGTCATTTAATTATTTAAAAATATTTTTTCCATAGCTGTATGTAAGTTATCTAGAAGTGTAGCTTCATGCTTATAAAGTCACTGTCTGTCTATGAGACCCAGATGAAAGAAGAGAATTACACTTATGCAACAAAAAAGACAGGCGTGTAGCTTCTGAACTTCTCCAAAAGATGGGGTGATTTATTTAGAAAAAAAAGTTACTAACAAAAAAAAAAAAACCCAAAAAACTAGTAGTAACAATTTACTACAGATTTTAAAATTATCTAAGTAAGCAGGGAGTCCCATGGAAAAGAGAATCTGTAAATGGCACAAGTAACTCCCAGGGAGATTCCAACTGGACACGAGCTACTGGAATAATCTCCCCAGGGAAGTTGTATACTCTCCAGAGTTGGACACTGTAAAGATTTGTCTGGACAGCATGCTGGGACATAGCACTTAGTGTAAGGTGTCCCTAGCAATGGCAGGGGGGTTGGAACTAGATTTTAAGGTCCTTTCCAACCCCAGCTATTCTATGATTCTATTCTATGACAACTAGTTTTGGTCACGCTTTGCCTAGGAAAGTTGGATCAGATGATCTTGAGGTCCCTTCCAACCTGCGATCCTATGAATTCACGATCATGGAATCATAGAATCACAGACTGGTTTTGGCTGGAAGGGACCTTAAACCTCATCCAGTCCCAACCCACTCCCAAAGGCAGACACCTTCCACTAGATCAGGTTGTTCCAAGCTCAGTCCAGCCTGGCCCTGAACACTGACAGGGATGAGTCAGCCACAGCTTCTCTGGGGAACCTGAGCCAGTGCTTCACCACCCTCACATGGAAGAATAATATAATGGTGTCTGAGTATAAGGATTAGCACATAGTGAATTTGTACTCTTTGTGAATTCATGAAAATCTGAAGACTAGAAAAAAGCCAGAGACTGTAATACAGACAAAGGGAGAACTTAAACTACAAAATAATTATCTTAAAGATAGTAATTGAAATGTGTGAAAATTAAAGAAACAACCCTCCACCTTACTGTTTCTCATCTACTGAAATATTTTTCTTAATATAGCAAAGCATAAAGCAAACTTCCTACAAGAAAGCATGATAGATAGAGTAACCTAATAAAAGAAGTCTACACCTTTTCTACTGACAGTGTCTACAGCGTTGAGAGACTTCTGGGTTAAGGGAGCTTGCTTAGTATATTTTTTTAGCTGTCTCCTAAGTACAAGCACAGGGCAGGCTTTTGGACTCTGAGGCTTATAACAAAACCTCTACACAAATTTTCAAACTGAAATGGAGACAATCTGAGGGCCTTAAAATAGTTAACATACTAGAATATGTTAGAATATGTTCAAATACTGTAAAAAAATCAAGTGTCTAATGATAATACAGTAATTCTGGTGCCAGCATTTCTCAGTGTCCACTGCAGGCTGTGTAATTCCTGCCAGGAAAACCCAACTCTGTGCCAGACGGTTTAATTCAACCACCCTTCTGACAGGCATATAATAATAGCTAGTAGGAGATTTGTTTTGACTACAAGTTATGTTAAAGCAGCTGCCTATAGTCTCAAAGCAGCGGATGGCATCTGTGAAAGTATTTAATACCACAGCAAGATTCCAAGCTACAGTAGTTTCATTCTTCAGTAGAATATGACAAGGTGAGAATTGATCTTGTAAGCTTCAGTGCAGGTGTGAAAAAATGAGATGCAAACAAGATGCATCCTAATGGTATTTCCTTGGAGACTTCAAATGATTTAGCTCTGTATAAGGAGTAAACATGACTAAAAAGCAACTTCATGAATTAAAAATCACAAGTTAAAATTAAGAGAAATATTTTCAGCTATTACAGTAAAATGACAGATATCTTTACCCAACAGACAGCAATTTTACCAATAGAATATCGAAAATATTCTCTCATAATTCAAGTAATTTACCTACAATATAACCCCCATTTTTAAGAAGGGGAAGATGGATGACCCAGGGAACTACAGACCAGTCAGCCTCACCTCTCTGCCTGTTAAAATCTTGGGAGTGGATTCTCCTGGAAGGCATGCTGAGGCACATGAAAAACAACAAGGTGCTTGGTGACAGCCAGCATGGCTTCA
>JANRGW010051511.1:0-18161 GCA_024733675.1 Psilopsiagon aymara | reverse complement strand
CTGAAAGTCAAAACCACAGCACTGCACCAGCTACTAAGAAGGAGAAAAATGACTGCTACTGCTGAACCCAGGACAGGATGGAAATTGAGATTACTGTTGTGGATGGGAGGTGGACAGAAAGTTCTGTGTAACATTGCTAATTCCTCCTGCTGTGTACCTGCAGTGTTCTCCAGTAATTATTTAGCAGTTTTATTGTACATTCTCTGTCAGAGGCAAATAACTGCATTTAGTGCCATGCATGGCTAGAAAATGTGTTGTATTTTCTCTGACTTTTAAAGGTCACGTAGTCCAAGAGATGGGACTCTCATCCTATGAATTTCAGATACACTATTTTAAATTGTTTATAGTTTCTTCGGGGGGGGGGGGCCGGGATGCCTCACCCTGAATATTTTATAATGTAAGAGGAAATCACACTACTGCAGTACTACAAATACTATACTATAATAAAGTCAGGAATGCAGCAGCAATTTGGGGTTTTAACTGTAATCAGTTTTACAGTATAGCAGAAATACTAGCTTTTCTGTAAGTCATGTTCTGCACTCCACTATGCATGCGATAGTTTGAATATGAATCCCTCCTGCGTGCTATTTATGTTCTGTATGAACTGGCTCCCAAACATTGCTCTAATACCAGTGCTGCTGTGTCTCCACCTCGTGGTGAAGTTGCTGTACAGTAGTTAAATATATGCATAGAGAAAGATGAAGTGTCTCCATATGTGTTTAAGATGTGTGTTTAACTAGACATTTCTGACCAAAATTATTCCTGACTTTTTACAAAAATGACAACTGTGTATCTGAAAATAAGAGAAAGTGGTTAACCTCCATTTTGTTAGGAAAGCTGTTCCCAAGTAGTGAATATGTCTGCAGTGCAGCAGAAAAGGTATTTAACAGTTCCAATGTAGAATAAAAATGGGTATTATGTATGTGTAAGACCACCTATTTCTGGCTTAAATATAAGTAAAAATTCACAAGTTTAAATGTAGTCAGCAGCTGACCAAAGCATACAATTCAACAGAAACTCGAAATCCACTTACCCTGTGTGTTTAGGAGAAATGAGAGCATAGATTTATAACTGGGAGAAAAAGTGGCTTTAGACCTTGCTGAATTGGATGTCAGACATAATGTCTGGAGTTTGGCTGAAATGCTAGTTTTAAAGAGGTTTTAGGGAGAACTTAAGTTCAGTGTTCTTTTTGCCAAGACACTGAATTTGAAATTCAGAGTTTGTTTTCTCCTTTTATCATAGTCTGTATAACAGAAGTTATATATTTTGGGGTTTATATGACTCAAAATTTATAGTTAGTTGGGTTTTTGTTTTGTTTTGTTTTAACCAGGAAATAAAGTGAAGTAAAAGAGACGTTTCTGTATATAGTTACTTATCATTTGCCTAGTTTTGTTAGTAATCTGTTACTAGAAACCTGCAGTAATAATATAATCCCAAACTTTTTGTTTGATGTTATAATAAACAGTGTGGGGTACATTATTTTACTTGTATCATGATTCATTGATCAAAGCTTCTGCTAATTTAGGCCACTTGAACCTTTTGATAACCACCCCTTCTGTGCTATGTTTGTATATTTTGCATGTTAACCATTTGATAGCTCACTTCCCTTCCAGCGCAGAATCTGCACACAGCCCCAGCCCTACAAAGAGAAGCAAGTCAGAAGTTTATCCTTTTAGGAAAAATCAATATATCTTGTTGTAGTCCAGTGCAATTATAGACGTAACTTTCAAATAAATAATTTCCAGATTTCAAATCTGGTTTTCCTTCAACCATTATCCCCCTGGTCTGTGTAAATAAACCAGTTGGTCTTGTTAGAAAGATCTGTGTTTCAGTTCTTGGTGCAAGTGGGGTGTCAACTCATGCCCATATAAAAACATTGCCGTACTGTACACTTTTGCTTTATACACTGAAAAAATAAAAATAACATGAGGGAGCAAAATTCTTTGAAACACTTAAAAAAATCCAACCAAACAAACAAAAAAACAAACCAAAGAAAACCAGACAGACTTTTAGTTTGGGGCTTCCTGAAGGTTTGTGAAGTAAATCTAAGGCATCTGCAAGATACTTATGAGGAAAAATAAGCTTATTTTGGTTGGGTTAAACTTTCTGTATAGAGATCCACATCTGTTTCAAAAAATGTTAGGTGTTAAGCTAATTAAAATCAGTATTCTAATGTTAAATATGCACCATTACGTCTGTCACTTCTGGGAACAAAACTCCAAAGTAACACCTTTGTGAGCCAGGAGTGTTGATAACCTCTGTGTGGCTATCACAACTGTTACATGTGCATCAGTATTGCCACTGGCTCACAAAAATACAAATATGTGTTAAAAAAACTTTAAAATATGCATGGCTTTCCTTGTATCAAAAAATGAGAGATATTACAAGTTCATGTCCTAAAACATCATTGCACCTTATTAGTAAAGATGAATATTATACACGGCTAATAAATTACAGTACAGAACAGCAAAGCTAGGTTGTGCATGTGTCCTTAGTAGAGAAGGTAGACAAAAGCAATGTTCTAACCAGCTCTCAACTGAAAAAAGTCCAAATGCTCATGATGGCTTTTGATTTTTACATTGTGTGCAAATAAAAATGACTAAGCAATCTGTGGTGGAACAGATACTAACATGGAAGCTTTTAATTGCTACAGGTATTTTTACAAGTGCGGATAGATGATTTTTTTTTTTTGGTAGTCTTACACTAAGTCATTTGAGTCACTCAAAAAAAAAAATTATATCTTGTTATTCCTGGTAATGAACAAACCTTTAAATACTACTTTTGAACACTGAGTTCATTCAGGGTAAAGTTTGAACAGCAAAAGTCTCATCAGTCACTTACTGATGCTTGCTAACATTGAAGTTGTCCCAGGGAACCATCTCAGGGGCCTTTGTCTTCTGAATAACAAGAACAACTGCTATCAGGGCCTTGTGTGTTTTAGTAGCTAAAGAGCAGAGTCATTTGGAAGTAGGAGTTCGCAGTTTAATCTATGTGTATGTCCTTATTGCTGCGCACTCACCCTTGTACATTCATTCTTTTCTTAATGTCATTTTTGATTTATCCTGTAATTTGATCTGCCTGTGACAAAATGTTTGCTATCAATGCCATGGTGCATTGGACATTTAATGGATTATGTATCCAAATGAAATGACTGTGGGATTGTTTATGGCTTACTTGCATTCACTGGGATCAAAGCTGTGTATACTGAGCAGAGAATTATATGGAAGATAGAAAAACTAGTGCAGAACTTATTTCAGTTCCTCAGTAATTGCATGGTGGTACATCCATACTTTGTACCAGTTTGATTTGACATTGACTGCCCTGTGTATGTTTTTCCTTTCATTTGTTGTTCCGTAAAACATCTTTGTTGTAGATGTTTTGTCTACTCTAAAAAGGTGCATGATGTAATAATTCAAACTGGTTATTGTCTAAGCTGATCAGACTCAAATTAGGTACATGTGTTTTCTCATGGTTTTCAGCAAATTCTTCAGTACAGGGTGTTTTAAATTTTATTGAAAGGACTGACCAATCATAAGCTAGGCATTAGAAACAGTCCTTTCAGTATAGTAGAGAAATAAAAGTTCAGTCAGGAAATTAATATAAACATCAAGACTTCAAAAGCATTTATTTTTTTTTTGAAGTTAGATAACAACCTCTTATGGGTCATCATAGTTTGCAGAACAAGACAAACATTAGAAAAGGAAAAGCACACATACATATATTTTTAAGGAAAAATAATATTAAGAAACAAGTTTGGGCTTTGGTTTCTTAAGTTAGATGACAGCTGTGCCTTGAACTCAATTTTTTCATATGGCCAGAATGAATAAGCAGTAATTTTTTCCATAACTGCTTATACAGACTGAGCATTGCTACTACTAAAAGATATTTTTTAATATTCAAAAAGATCAAATTAGCCCAATATAAATATGTGGAAACAAGCACAGGTTTCTGTAGCATAGCAGTAGCCATTGGATTGCTGAAGGCTATAGCTTTACAATATGTTGTTTTCAACCAGTTTCAACTTTCATATGAGCTACAACCAAAGCTGTTGGGTATTTTTCTTTGTTTTACTCAGCTGGAAAGTCATCAATTCCAGGCAAGACTACAGACCCAGGATAAATCAGTGTGTTTCAGAGGCACTGATGAATTTATTTGTATTTCTTCAAGAAATGTCCCACTTCAAGGAACAAAACCCTGGCAAGGTAAGCACTCCCAAGTAATATTAAGTGTTCAATATTATTTAATAAAAACGTGAGAAAAATGAAAAACAAAGCCAAGCCACATTATGAAGCATTCAGTTACAAGTTTCTGCTAATTTTTTGCTGTGGAGATCACAGGTAGATCATCAGTGAGTGAAGGTGCTCACAGTAAAGTTTATAGCAATACAGTCTCACCCTTTACAGCTGTTGGAACCTCACCAGTCATTCCATGGAAAGGAACTTTAAAACATCACAATTTAATAACAACTTGGAAAAAAAACCAAAACAAAAACAAAAAATACACAGTTCCTAAATATACATTTCCCCAAATAACTAATCTTCAGGAATACCTGCACAAGTATTACATGATGGAGAATTCCCCATATTTAACTGTGATCATTTTTGTTCTATACGGATATAGTTGGCAGGTTTGATTTTTGTTTGCTTTGTTTTGTTTTCACTGGAAAGACTGAGCTGGAGAATTAACCATTTTATTGCATTTCTGCTCCAAAAGCAAATTGATTCTTTCCGCAAACTTTCAACAGATCAATTCTGTACTCAGCATTGTGCAGTTGAGGAAGGCGCACTGTATGTCTTAGTCACAGCAGAGGCCAAATCCCAGGTTGTATATAGAAAATTCAGCTCAGTCTTGTCATTATCAGGGATGCTGGAGCAGCAAACAAGCATCAGACGAGTTCTTGCCAACACATAGGAGAAAGCAGTTTCTTGAAGCAACACAAGAGGAGAGATGTGTATTTATAAGAAAGATTTTTTTGCTTTTGTGAGCATCCAGCATGCATGCATTGCAATAATTGAATTAGTGATTTGGAATTTTTCCTGTATATCAACTGTTTAGCTTTTTGTGTGTGTGTGTAATGAAAGTGAAGTAATTTCTAATAATTTTGGCAAAAAACATGAGCTTGTTAAGTCTTAATAGTAAATGAATAAATTTAGCATACTTTTATAAAAGAAGAGAGGGTACATCCTAATTAGCCAAAATGGACTGCTTGGTGCTTATTTACGCCAGAAGTGTTAAAGATTTCCTAATATAAAAAACCAAACCAAAACCAATCAAACCTTCAGTTTTCCACTACATTCTAGATCTCATTTAGCATGCAACATTTTTCTTTTGCAAAATTATCTAACAATTTAAGTAATAGAAGTGTTAATAGCCAATTCTAATGTTTTTTGCCAGTTTTGCCTACTGGTCTGCAGTGTATGTACATTTTTCACTGTCTTGGGAAGTTACATTCCTGGAGTTGTCCTCTCCTATGTCCTGTGTAAGTAGAATCTCTTTGTCAATCATCATGTATGTATGTGGTTTGTACATTATTTGGCCTCTGCATAGGGAGTATTTATTTATTTGTATTTACACACATGTGCAAGTTTGCAGATGACACCAAACTGAGTGGTGCAGTTGACACATCTGAGGGACAGGATGCCATCCAGAGGGACCTGGACAAGCTCAAGAAGTGAGCCCATGTGAACCTCGTGAGGTTCAGTAAGGCCAAATGTAAGGTCCTGCATCTGGGTTGGGGCAACTTCTAGTATGAATAGAGGCTGGGGGATGAAAGGTTTGAGAGCAGCCCTGCAGAGAAGGACTTGGGGATACTGATGGTTAAAAAGCTGGACATGAACTGGCAGTGAGTGCTTGCAGCCCAGAAAGCCAATTGTATCCTGGGCTGCATCAAAAGGTGCATGGCCAGCAGGCTGAGTGATGTGATTCTCCCCCTCTACTTCACTCTTTTGAAACCCCACTTGAGTACTGCATTCACCTCTGGGACCCCTAATGTGAGAAGGACATGGACCTGTTGGACCAAGCCAGAGGGCCATGAAGATGATCAGAGAGCTGGAGCTCCTCCTCTATGAGGAAAGGCTGAAAGAGTTGGAGTTACTCAGCCTGGCGAAGAGAAATCTCCAGGGAGACGTTATTGCAGCCTTTCAAGACTTAAGGGGGCTTATAAGAATGATGAGGACAGACTTTTTTAGCTGAGCCTGTTGGAACAGGACAAGGGGGAATGGCTTTAAACTAAAAGAGAGGAGATTCAGACTAGATATAAGGAGGATGTTTTTTATGACGAGGGTAGTGAAACACTGGAACAGGTTGCCCAAAAAGGTGTAGCTGCCCTATCCCTGGCAACATTTCAAGGCCACATTTGAGCACCCTGGTCTAGTGGAAGGTGTCCCTGCTTCCAGGGGGGCTGGAACTGGATGATCTTTAAGGTCTCTTCCAACCCAAACTTTTCTGTGGTTCTGTGTTACATATACGTACATATGTAGGTTCTGACAAAGTGTTTTTTGTCATATGGAACATAGCTTACAAGTTTTTTCAACATCTTGATTCTGGCATATTACATAGTCATGTTTCTCAGGTAGAGATACCAAAATCAGACTAACTCGAGATAAAGATAAATGTTACAGTGATCATAAATTGGGCATTAAAAGAAGTAAAAAATGTGTCCATTGATATGACTACAGTGGTATGTTCTGCAGCGAGTAGTAATGACTCCTAGAAATTGGACTGGACAATAAGTTTGTCTCATATGGTTCTTTGTCCTGGTTTCAGCTGGGATAGAGTCACTGGCCGAGCACAAGAGCCTGAAAAGTCCTTGGTCAGGGTAAGCGCTACTGAGCAGCAACTAAAACATCAGTGTGTTGTCAGCATTGTTCTCAGGCTGAAGCCAGAACACAGCACTGCACCAGCTACTAAGGAAGAAAAATAACTATCCCAGCTGAAAACAGAACAGTATTTAACAGTGCATTTTTATGTAAAGCTATTACGTTATATTATGTAAAATTAGTAGTTAACATATATAAATGTATTGTTTAAGCTTTATTGACTAACTTCGCATAAAGCAGTATTTCAATACAATTTTTCTCTCTGTCTTCATTTTTACCACAGTATTGTGTGCCTTTTTATGTCCCTTCCTTAAGTGCAATGAATTTGGACAGAGAGTGTACAACAAAATTAAGACTGTTCTAGTGAAACTAGATTTTGGAATAGTGGAATATGTCAACCAGAAGAAAAAGGAGAGGTCTGGTGAGTAATTAAGTATAGTTTCAACTAATGTATTTCTGTATGCAGAGAAGATTTTATCCAGCCTACTTGATTAAATGTACTGCTTTTAGATTTTTAGAGAAAAATACTTGCTGTAAGTATGGCAATGCTTGTCTCTGTTTAGCTAAGGTAAATGTACCCAGGAGAGAGATTCACTCAAGAACACAAAATAAGTCCATAGCAGAATTCTTTCTCAGAGAATGAACCCTGCTCCGGTATCTAAATCCACCTTGTTTTCACTCCCAACAGCAACAAGAATTTTTCTTCCCCAAATACTCAAAGGACATTTAAGAATTGCTGTAAGCTAGTAGCTACAGAACAATCCAAATTTTTAGTTAGCAAGGGAAAAAAACAGTTTAAAACAAACTCTCAGTTATCTTGCCTGAAATCTTCGTAACATTGGGAACTTTGAGATTTTTTTATTAAAAGCTGTTTCAAGAAAAATACTTACATGAACAATGTTATCTTTATTTTGCTTTTTGTGTGTTCTACAGTTTCAGTAATCAAACCCTTATAGGTTAGTCACATTACTCGCAGGTAGCCTACCCTCTTTAGTTAGTATTACATCAGTAGATTTCATCTCTGCTTTAAAACATGCATTTCGTGTAACCACGTATCACAGCGTGCTGTTCCTAGACACGGTGAGAGGAACCATCTACTTTTTCCCCTTCTCTTACGTGTAATGTAGTAGTTACTGAAATAAGGGCTAATGCATTGAAAATTTTCTTTCATATATTATTCACTTTGTTCTACTTTTTAAGTGAAACTAGCAGAGAGAGAGATCAGGGTATTATTTCATGAGTTTCATAAGCCAGCACTGGGAAAATGGTTAAGGTTAGATTTTTTCTTTTTTGCCTCTCACCCTCTAGTTTAATTTAACCCAGGCAAGTTCCTGACTCTGCTTTCCCATTTGAGCTCACCATATGGATTCACAAATCCTTGTAATGGCACAAGAGAGGAAACAGAAAGTTGCAAAAATAGGCAACCAAGAATAATATGACTGTGTTTTTCAGCTTATATTGGTTTAAAATATTCATGAGGCTGCTCTCAGACGGAGTGTCCTTTCACCTGTAAGGGACAACATTCTGCCAGACCTCAGAGGATGTTTTGTATGCATATTTGCACAGAAATGTGAATGCAGGGTAGATGGGTGCAAAGAAGAAGGGGTTTGTGAATGACAGTTACATGCAATTTTGTAGAAAATTGCATGAACAGGCAACAACAGAGACTTCTGCCGTAAGTACAGCGCAGGTAAATAAATCTGTTAAAATGTATTTCAGAGCAATATTCTGTCTGCTGCTTTGGCTGCTGCACAATACATTTTGCTAAATACCTAGCCTCTCAGTCGGGCGCGTTTCTCTCACCTTAGCGTATTACATGAATGATGCACTGTGTCAACAGGTGAAAGTTTACAGTACTGCACAAGCTGTGTGACAGAGAACACACACTGAACCTGGAAGTCCATTGCTATGAATAGGATAAAAAATATTTTTCTTTTCTTTCAGAAACAGCAAAAACAAAACCCACAGAAGATGACAGTGAATTAGACATATCAGCTCTGTGTCCTAAGGTGACTTTTTTTCAGTCAGCCCTGTCTTGCTTTTAAAAATCTATATAGATAACGAAGAGTATCTAGACTACTGTCTCTGTTCTTCTGTGGAAGACTTTAACCTGCCCAGGAGGCTATGTTCCTGAACTAAGCAGTATGCTTTAAAAGTGATTCATAGTCTCCATCTTTAGGCTTACACTAATTAACTTACAGCGTTTGTGACTTCTGGCCTTCAAGGTAATGGTTTCTTTGGCCTACTAAACTAAGACTCTTGTTTACTTTGTATTGGCTGTAGAATGATTAAACTAGAATTTAATAGCGAAGTTGGCTATTTTTATTTGCAACAGTGAAATTGCAGTTAATTTTTATCAAAATATAAAGGGAAACATTCATAGAAAACCTGAATAATTTGCCATATACTTTTGTAGAACTTGTCTGGTCATATTCAGTGATAGTGCAAATCAGTATATTACTTATAAATATCTTTCTAAATATGTATGAGAGCACGCTAATGTAATACCTCATTTCTGTCTTAATATTCTAAATAACTGTATGGCAAAGGTTTTTCCATTATAGTCAGAACACTGGTGGTATAAAAACGTTCAGGTTTATAGGAATTCTTAGGCAATACTGGATCAGTAGTGATTAGAGCCTGACTTTGAGAGTGATCCCTTTGAATATATTGTAAAAAAAATGTATTATGAAAAAAAAAATTTCTATCCCATGGGCTAAAAATTTGTACCTGACATAATTTAATATTTTTGGATAAATTTGTAAAGGATAATGATTTTTTTATTTAGCTGATTTTTGATGGTTATAGATAATGGGCTTGAGTTTTGATCCAAATTCATGTATTTCTTTACATTTATATGTGTATTTTGTATTTGCAGGCTCATTCTGTTTTCTTCACAGTAGGAATTTCAGAATGAATAACTGGAATTTTCTGTGCTTTAGTATAATACAGCTATCAGTTATTACAGAAAGGAATGCTTCACTTCTAAGTATTGTATCCTACTCTTACTTTCATATTTCTGCAAGTAAAGCTTAAATAGGAGGCAATTTATATTGCTATGACATGCAAGAGACTTCTTTTTCAGTGTCTAAGCACTGGCTTCCTGTAGTGTGATTTATTTTGGGGTTTTTTTAGTATAAGAATACCATGTATGGGCCTTTTTTATGTGTAGGTTAATCCTGCAGTTGTTGCCAAGGAGCTGTCAGTGTCTGACACAGATGTATCGGAAGTATCTTGGACCGATAATGGGACCTTTAACTTATCTGAAGGGTATTCTCCACAGACAGACACATCTGATGGTATGTAATGGCTTCATCTATTTCATCGATGAGTTGCAGTCATGTAAGTTACCTGAAAATGATTAGAGAATTTGAGGACAAGTTTTTGGGGTGGCTGTTTGTTTGTTTGTTTTCCTGAACAATGAATTTAACATTAATTCCAGTGTTTTATATAATTTTGGATACATCTTGTGAAGGAACTGGCCTCGTCTTAAAAGTAATAAAGTACATCAGTAAGTTGATGTATAAGTGATGTATAAGAAATATTTCTAAATAAGTAAGTAGTGGTAGGTAAACCAGACAAATTCAGTAAGTGCCAGATTGAGCTCTCCCACCAAGGCTTTTAAAGTAAACCTTTTAATTTAGTACCAAAGCTTTTGTGGGTGAGCTATGCAAATAAATGCTGAGGAAGAAAAAGTAATACTTTGAACTGCTCAACAGCCAATTAGAGAAAGTATTATTAAGTTTTGTTATTAGAATGCTAATGAAGACAGCCAGCAATAAGGCTAAACTAGATGTGAAGACTAAGACTAGGAAAAGATCCTCAAGCACTTGTCTTGATCTTGACCAGATCTTTAAGTTCTTTTTACAAACCAAGCTTTCAGTGAGCACTTTGTCTGAATTAAGGACATCTGTAATTTGGTGTAATCTTGTCCGTGTATCTGGACTTGTTACTCTGCTTGTCTTGCATTTCTTTTCTTCCAGGAAAAGTTCACTGTAAATGAAAAGGAAGGTGATATTACTTAATGACATTATACAGACCAAAATCATACTTTATTTTGTTAATATTTCAAGTTGTAAATAGCTTTATATGATCACAGAATCAGAAGTTGGAGTGAGCCGTTGTTCATCTCATTTAACCTCTTATTCAAAGCAGGCTCAACTTCATGAAGTCGTTCAGGGCTGTGACCAGTTTGAAACGTCATCACCCCCAGTGGTAAAGATTGAGCAGCCCACCTGGACAGCCTTTTCCAGTATTTGCTCACCCTCATGATGAAAAAGTTTTTTTATGGTCAGAAATTTCCAATGTTCTATCTTGTGTCAATTTACTCCCCTCCTTCCACTGTTCACCTTTAAGAAGAGTCAGGCCCCATCTTCTTTTTATCTTCTGATTCAGTAGTTAAAGACAAGTATGTGATCTTCCCTTTCCACCTTCTCTTAAGGCCAAACAAAGCCTATTTCCTCAGTATCTCCTCATACCTCCTGTTCTCCAGCACCCTAGTAATTGTGCTGGCACTCCGGGTGACTCACTCTAGTCTTTCATTGTCTGTCTGGTACTAGAGAGGTCAAAACTGAACAAAGTACTCCAAATGTGTGCTCTCAGGTGCTGAAGACAGGGGAAATATTGCTACCATTGATGTTTTGACTTCATTTTCTTTCGTAGCTCTCAGTCTGTGGTTGGCCTTCCTTGCTGTAAGGGCATGCCACTGAATTGCTGTCCACAGGTCCTTTTCTTGAAAGTTGCTTTCTGTCTCATTGCCCCAACCTGTACTGCTGCACAGGTTATTCCACCCCAGATGCAGGACTTCACGTTTGCTTCTGTTGAATTTCATGTTTCTTTTCAGCCTGTTCATTTCTCCAGCCTGTTGTGGTCCCTCTGAGGGCACGCTGCCCTCACAGAATATCAGACACCTGCCCTACAGCAGTTCCTTTCTGCCCGTAAACTTCCTGAGAGTGCACTCCATCCTGTCATGCCAGTCATTAACATACATTGAACAGTGGTGGTTTCAGTAGCTTTGAAAGACACCACTAATAAATGGCCTCCAGTTGGACCCTCTATCACTGATCACAGCTATTTGACCTTGGCACTCTCCTTTACTGTTCACTTACCCTCTCTGCTCACCAATTTGGCTGTAAGGATAATGTGAGAAACTGGGTTAAAGGCATTGATAAGAGAAAAATAAACAACATCCACTCTTCTCACCCATGGAGCATTTCAGCAAATGGGACATACACACAAGTGCAAGACCAGATGGGATACATCCAAGGACTGGCTCATCGCCTGCCAAAGCTCTGTGCATTTGAGCCACCACTGCATACAGAACAACCCTTCCTCCTCACCTTCCCAGCCTGTTTTTCCTAAAGAAAATGGAGAAAATGGCATGAGACATTTTTAGGATTCAGTTCCTTAGCCCTTATGAATACTCCTATTGCTTGTTTTCATAGAAAGTAAGTTCAAAGTGATTATTTTTTACCTCCTTATTCAAATACTAGATCAGAGTATTATTCCCTTATGCTCATTTAGGGCTCCTCCACAGGCCATGTACTGTACCGTGTGTTTTACACATTTCTAATAACAAATCTCATGCCATTAATGCAGCTATTTAAGTATATTTTTTTGTTTGTTTGTTTACGTTCTGCTTTTTACTGGCTTGAAAACATGAAACAATCCTGGTCACATGTAGAGTTTCCTTTTCCCATTTCCTATTTAATACAAGCATTGGCCAAGAAAGAAAAGTTATAAATTGAGTCTTTACATTGGTTTTATGTCTTTATTTACACAGATAAACTGTGTTGGTGTTTGTTTGTTTGTTTGTTTAATTCTACAAGTATATTAAAAGCTTGTAATATTTCTAATTTAATGCACTGTGAAGAAAAATTGATGAGAGACCTGTTGTCATCTTATAAATCTTAGGACTTTATGTAGTTGATCTATTTAGAACTAGCTCTGGTAAAGATTTATGTGGGTTTCATGTACAGCTAGATACCGTTTTAGAAAGACACTTTGCTCACATAATTTCTTGTGTTAGGTTGATACCAGGTGATTTGTGGTATGAGATTTAAGACCTCAAAACCATTTTATTTTATATGTAGCACCCATTGAGCCCACAGAGGACTGCCAGACTGTGGATTAGTAAATGTATGCAAAGGAACACTTTCAGCATTTTTACATTTGGATACTTTTGGGGGGGGGGCTTTTGTGTTTGCTAAAACTGTTTCCTTCTGTTAACCCTGTAATAGATTTTGATCGACCTAGTGATCATGAAGAAGCATTTGCTAGAGATCTGTCAGAATTTCCTTCTTTAGAGAATGGTGCCGGAACAAATGACGATGATGACTCCAGCATCGGTATGCCCATCCAGCAGAAACAAAAAAAGGAACACACGTACTTCAAGGTAGACCATGCTTCCAGACAGAGTAAAGAGAGACCGTCCACTACAGGGCTCTCCTTGCCTTTGACCAGTGACCAAACCTTTAATTTAATGAGTGGAATTGCTGGGGATGTCATCGCAGCTGCAGTGTCTGCTGCCATCAAAGACCAGTTGCAGTCTGCACAGCAAGGTCCCTCACATGCAGCGCCCAGTTTCAGCGAGGAAACAGACACAGAGGAAGCCGATGATTTTGAACTGCTTGACCAATCTGAGCTTGAGCAGATTGAGAAAGAGTTGGGACTTTCACAAGGCCAAGAAGCAGAATCACAGGAAAAGAAGAAGTCTTCAGGCTTCCTCTCAAATCTGCTTGGAAATCATTAATCTGGAAATCACAGCTGGTAACATAGAAGAAATTAAAAATAAAACACACACACAAAAAATCAAATGCAAAAAAAAAGAAGAAAAAAGGAAAATTCTGAGCTGTAAGCTTTAACTATCCCTTTAGATGTGTTGTAATAATAATTTCTCTTATGCAGAGTGAATTAACTGGATAAATTTCAGCTGATACTGATAGTTTAATGTTTCTGGTAGTTATACTTCAATGTAATAGCATGGAAATGAATTATCTATCCACTGTTCGGTTACAGATAAGTATTGGAGGTCAGTTGTTCAAAAGAGTTGGGGGGACAGGATTTTTTTATCCTTTTGCCAATCATGTATTTTGGGGTCCTGAGCCAAATTTTCCACATGGGCGGTTTATTTGCCCTTGATTGCCAACCATGTAATACAATTAATGATTCACACAGTGAGGGTACTTTATCAGAGAATTGCCATGAGATTGAACTAAATCTCACCTCTTTCGATCATACCAAAAAGTATGAACCCCTGCAGTTAGCATTATGTATGGTACATCTAATATAGATGAAACACATTAACCAGCACAACTCTGGTTTAAATATGTGTGCAACACTATCAAAGAAATTGATTTCATTCTTAAAACCTTTAAATTATTTTGGATATGGTGATGCATTTCCAAGGTTTTTTTGCTGTTTTAGGCTTGTAGAGTTGTAAAGTGGTATGCTATTCAACTGACTACCTGCTGTATTCCTTGAGAGAGTCTGGTCCTTGGCAGTATTGCCCATTTGAAGTCAGACAGATTTTTTTATTAAAAAGTTGGTATCATGTAAACCAAACCACATTTCTGGTTGGGAGCAGGTGAGGGGAGGAATTGTTTGGAATGTAAGTTAGAGATTAAAAAAAAAAAAGAGGTATTTTTAGGCGCCACTTCCTTAATTCCAAATTCTGTGGGGTTTGGTTTTTTCCCCAGGATAGCTGTCATTACTTGCAACAAAAGTTGTGTTGCAAGGTATTTTAAAATTGTATCTTAAGACTTTATTAAGAAAGCATTTGGTGAGGTCATTTGATATCAAAGACACTCAGAATCTTCTTCTTGGCATGTAATTTACACAAAAAAGAACTTGTTCAAATTATTTGCCAGTTTAAACTCAACGTATGCTGAGTGAATGGCCTAGGAACTTAAGCAGGTAACTTAACTTTTTCTAGGGCTTTTTTTTTGTTCACCTGTAATCAAAGAAATAGGAAGAAGTAAAGCTACTGTTTTTAATGTGATGTAAGCCATTAGCAAAGTTGAGGGACCATGTCAGCTGCTACTACTACTGAAAGTGATTTTCCATTTGCTGGCATTTGAAGAGGTGAATACCGTCATTTAGGACCCTCAGAAAGTACAGCAACAGATGATAAAATTCTTCCACTAACATGTATGTGTAGGTAAACCTGTCTTTAAAGTTAACTCCATTTTATTTTGAGGTGAAAAAAAGGCAGATGGCAAAAAAGAGTGCAGCAAAACGGAAAATTATGAGAATTTTTGACACTAGCTTTATTGTTGCTTGTGCATTTGTGTCAGTAACGCATATTGACCGTGTCTGCTGTCCTTTGCCAGACAAAAACGTGAGCCTGTGCCTTCATTATCAAATCCATTACGACCTAAGTGGATGCTGGATACAGATCCAAGATGCAGCTTTTGAAATGACATCATCTTGACATTAAAAGCAAGTTTCTGGAAATAATTTAAAAAAGCATGGCCATGACACTCCCACAGCATTGGTTGCTAAGTTTCTTTTTTAACTTCCCCCAGACTGTCCTTCCCATTTGAAAAACAAAAACAAAAATAAGCTTTTCCTGGGAAATCAATAAGTTTAAAGGCCATTTAAATTTCTCAGATGAGTTAAAATGCTTATTCCTTGCAGCATGATTAGGACAATCTATACAGTCAGAAGAGTCCAGCTTCCAAGTTGCTGGTGAAACTTTGTAGGACACCCAAACAACTGTGTACTTCCTCATACAGGAGTGTACTGGTGCCAGGAGGAAAACAGGCTACAGCACAGGGAGAGGTGGGAGGGAGGGAGCAGACCTTCACAGGCTTTTCTGGAATGGATTGATGGGACAGTCTAGCTGGCTGTCAGTGGTGGCATTATAACAGCATGCACTTTATTGTTGTTTATGAAGAATACTTGTGGTCATAAAAATACATAATGCAGGAGCACTCTTGTAGGGTAATAGTTTAGATCAAGAAGGAAAAGCAGTTGGAGGAGTTTCTTGGACTTTTTGTAAATGATCCATTTTCTGGTTTCAGGATAGAAGACAGATTGATTTTTCTCTGGTACAAGTCTTTTTTTTCAGAAAGAAAAAGCAAAACTTGAATATGCAATCATTAAAGTTTAGGAGCATAATTTTGAAATAGATTTGAGTACCTTTAGAATTTTAATTTTCTCATGGTAGTCAAATCCATTCAAGCCTCTACATACTGTGTAATGGGAAGGAGCTAATACTGTAACATTTAGTATTCTTCCTCAGATAGTGGAAGAGTGTTTAATATTCTGCAGGAAATCACCTCTTTTCTCCCAAAGAAGCACACTTAAGAAGTACTTTGCTTGGACACAATACATTCCAATGACAGCAGTTTGACAGCAAAAACCACAAAATATTTCTGTCTTTTCTGAGATCCCTTGCACACTGCCTTCAGTTGGAAATCCCTCAAGAAACCTTCACCTTGCTGTATGCTAGCAGCTGCCACAAAATGGCAGTTATTTCAAAGCCCTTGTGACAATGGTCCACAGCATCTTTCCTACCGAGCACTATCATCACCTTCTTATCTTCCAAAACCAAATACACAGGCAAGAAGAAAGGCAAGCAAGCTTTGAAACATGCATATTTTCCATGGAAAGCCTGCTGGTGTGCCATTTCCAGTCAAAAGGCAGCACAGGCAGCAAGAAGGCGTAGATCAAGGTGTGGACATATGAGCATGGGATAACAAGAGTATGATCTTGCTGTGGAATCAGTACTACTTGTGTTACCTGCTGTGCTCTCACCTAGCAGTAAATGGAGGAAGTCATGTGTTTCTGCAATAGTGGGTTGAAGTGCTCCCCCTCCCTTGCCATGCAATGGCTTCCTCACACATCCCTACAGTGTGTGTCAGGAGCGTGTGTCTGTGGGATGCTGTTCAGTCCTTCGTACTCATGAAATTTCCCCTTGTGTTAGCACATCCGAGTGACAGAGGGATTACCATTTGGCCAGTGGGTGGCTTTCATTGTGCCAAATCCAGCATAAAAGCACCTATTTTCGGCACACACGGCTTTCTGTGTGTATGTACTACACAACTACTTACTGTTCTCCAGTTTGTTAAGGGAAAAAAAAAAAACATATTCCATGCAGAGGAGGGGAAATGATGCTAAGCCGGAGTAATAGGATCTGAAGAAATACTCGTTTTACTTGGTTTTGTTTGTTTTGCACTTTTTCCAGGCTGTCTAAGCCTTCTGAACAATTTCTCTGTAGTCTCCTTGTCTGTTCTCAGCACACAAGCAGCGTCAGCAGTCTGTGAGTAACACCTGTCCAGGTAACCAGAAACTGGAAAATTACAAAAATGTCTTTATTTAAAAGTATTTTGCAGCACTTTACCTAGCCTGATTACTATTTTGTAAACATGGAATTATTAAATTGTTTGTAAAACCATTTAATAAATATGTGTTAGTTTTTATCTTTCATCATATTGAATTGTATGTTTGTTCCCAAAATAGGAAAAAAACACGACCAAACCCCACAAGGACACCACCAGACCCCTTTTAGTAGGGCTTCTACTGATGTCTGTTCCCAGCCTGACCTGGGCTCGCACCCACTGAACCCGCCTGACTACGTTACATAGTATTATGTAAAGGAAAAGGACCTGGGGTGCTGAGGGCCAGTGAATGTGAGCCAGCTTGTGCCCAGGCAGCCAAAAAGGCCAACGGTGTCCTGGCCTGTATCAGCAATAGTGTGGCCAGCAGGGCCAGGGCAGCGATCATCCCCCTGTGCTGGGCACTGATGAGGCCGCACCTTGAATACTGTGTTCAGTTCTGGGCCCCTCACTACGAGAGACATTGAGGTGGTGCTGGAGCGGGTCCAGAGGATGAGGCAGCCGGGGCTGTTCAGAGAAGAAGGCTCGGGGGGACCTTATTGCACCCTACAAGGATCTGAAAGGAAATTGTCGTGAGGTGGAGGTTGGTTTCTTCTCTCCAGCAACAAGTGACAGGACAAGAAGTAACAGCTTCAAGCTGCACCAGTGGAGGTTTAGACTGCGTATTAGGACGAATTTCTTCACCGAGAGGGTGATCAGGCCCTGTAACAGGCTGCCCAGGGAAGGGGTGGAACCAGCGGCCCTGGAAGCGCTCCAAACCCCTGAGGCTCTGTGACATGGTTCAGTGGTGGTCTTGGCAGTCCTGAGTAATGGTTGGACTTGATGATCTTGCAGGTCTCCTCCGACCCAGCTGGTCCTATGCCTCTCCTTCAGGAGGCAGGCTCTAGGAGAGCCGGTTTTCAGCCGGACAGCGGCGGGGGCACGAACGGAAGCCCCGCGGCACAGGGCCCACACGAACCACCATCTCCCTCCGGCGGCGCAGCGGGCAGGGCGGGCAGCGGGG
>JANRGW010051509.1:0-10973 GCA_024733675.1 Psilopsiagon aymara | reverse complement strand
GTGAGGCACTGGAATGGGTTGCCCAGGGAAGTTGTGAATTTCCATCACTGGCAGTGTTCAAGGCCAGGTTGGACAGAACCTTGGGTGGCATGGTTTAGTGTGAGGTGTCCCTGCCCATGGCATGGGGGTCGGAACTAGATGATCTTCAGTTCCTTTCCAATCCTAACACTTCCATGATTGCATGATTCCAAGCTGTCTGGTTGCAATCAGTATTTTTAATTTTTTAAGATATTGTACATTTCTCTTGTCAAGGAAATCTCTAAAATACATATGAATAAGCAGAATAAAAGACAGAGAAGAGAACTTAAAAAAAGAAAACATTTTATTGTTAATATAGATTTAGAAATTGAATAAAAAATAGCGTGATTTTCTTTCAGCTGGGCAGAGGTTCTGAAGAAAAAATGAAAAGTGAAGATAGGGAGAATAAAGAGAGAAAGAGACAGAGACCAAACTAGAAAAAGAAGAGGAGATTTTGTGTGTGTATGTATATGTGTGTGTGCAAAACTTTTCCACTAGAGGAGAGCTATGTTGGTCTGGAATTCCAGTCCAAAGGAACGCTCCCATAAATTAACTCATTTCTGTTTTTTCAAACATCAGTTAGCCCCACCACAAGGTCTTGGTGCTGTGCCATTTCCAAACCACTTTGGGACTGTCAAACATAAATCATGGGGTGTGGAAGCAGTGGAGGCAGAGAGTTATGATCTGGGCACAAGGTGCAAATTGCTTAGAGTTAGCGCCAGAGTTTTTTTTCTCCCCCCCCCCCCACACACACACACTTTTTTTTGCTTTTTCCTTTTCACCACAAAATTAGTATTATTATTCTTTTTCTTGTTCTTTACGTGCATTTCTTTCTTCCATTGTCTTCCCCAACACATCTTTCCCTTTCTTTTAATTTTAATTCTTTTTTAATTATTACTATAAGCAGGTAGCATTAATAAGAGGCAATTATGGCAGCATTTACTATAAAAAATACAACTACTGGAATACTGGTTTGAGGATGACATCCATAGTAAATGTCTATGTTGCTGAGGGAGTATATTCTTCTCTTTTCTTTTTACTTCCTCCCTCTTCCATGTTTTATTTTCTATAGCAGTGATGGTGGTCTCAGTCTCACAAAGACATCCAGCAACTGGAGGAATACTAAATGGAAATTGCTTTTTAATAGCAATTGCTGGTTCCTTGAGCACATGACTCTTGTAATCTATGATACATTTGCTCTGATGCTCACAGATGACTACAGATGATTTTTTATGGTGGGTCTAAAGCAAGATATAGAGTTTGATCATCAGGAGAGTGCTCTGCATAATCAAAAATTTAGGCTTGTACTTGCCTATTGTTGGACAGCTCAAACCAAAGCAAACAAATAAAAAAAAGAAATGTAATGGTCAAAAATACGTGACTGAGTTTGTGCCGTTTTAATCTCTACGTTGAGGATATTGAATAACTGTGGGAAGTAGCAGACCTCTTTGGAAATTGTCTAAACTGGAGTTCAGTAAAGCTTCCTGGAATCATCTATTCCTGTAAATTTGTTCTTCAAAATCATCTTGGGAGATGACAGCATTTGCATGTTAGGAAGCTCTTGCAACTGTATTGTTCTCTGTTGCTACTCAATGAGCTGGTTTCAGTTACTCTACTACTTGCCCTGGGTAAAGAAAACAAAAAAAATATTCTGGTTCTGTCTCATTTCAAGACTTTGACATAAGTAAGGTTGGAAAACAAAACATAGAAATTCATGTTTCAATGACTGAATCTTGGACTCCAGTCTTACCAACTTTCTCACCAAAATAAGCCTCCTAGCCACTGATGGATCTTCTGGCTTGTTTCAAGAAGTTCCACAGAGGAGAGGATGCTCAAGGAAATATGTCTAAGGTCCACAAACACTGTGGTATAACTTTGTAGCTGCCTTCCTTCATAAACCCACCTGTAGTTTCATTTCTTTTCTATATGATTCTATTAAAACCACATCATCTAATGCTCTTAAGTCTTGGCATGGCAATTTCATTTATGTTTTATCCCCTCCTCTGCGAGTAAGGACCTTGACTTTGTACAGAAGAAGAGTATCTGCATGAACAGCTGAAATGTTCCTTTTTTGGCTACAGAGATACCCTATAGAAAATGGCACAGATTGGTTCTTACACTGAGACTAAAGGAGCCCAACTGCTGGAGTGTAGAAATGAAGAATGGCATGGACAAAGGGACATCGGTTTGTCTTGGGTTTTCATTTCTTGCTTCTCAGTAACACCCTGTGTAAAGTTTTCCAAAGACTCCATTTGTAAATCTGCAAGTTGTAGTCAACAGCTGCCTCATTTGTGATCCCTGGGGCAGGGTTTTTTCACATCTTGTACTATCCAGGCCATGTAAAACATAGTCATTACTTAAAATAGTTGACTCCTTTTTGCAAAATCATGATTAGGTCAGGCATACTTTCTTTTCAGCTAACTACTCTAAAACCACTGTTCCCTTCCAAAACTTTCCCTAAACCTTCCAGTGTTTTTACCTTGAGGGATTTGAGAAAGATTTAATTAAACTTTTCTACATGGGACTTTTTTTTTTCTTAATTTTTCACTATCAAATTTCTTTCAGAGTTGAATACTGCATTCAAATTGAAATAAGATATATCCTCCACTTAGATGTGCTTGAATTAAGCATTGCCTGGCATGGGTTTTGTGCTTGCATCACATACACTGCTGCCCTGCATCCTTGCCCTCAGCTGGTCTTCAGTTAGGTCCTTAAGATCATCTAGTTCAAACCATCCTGCCATGGGCAGGGGCACCTCCCACTAAACCATATCACCCAAAGCTCTGTCCAACCTGGCCTTGAACACCGCCAGTGATGGAGCATTCACAACTTCCCTGGGCAACCCATTCCAGTGCCTCACCACCCTTCCAGTAAAGAATTTCTTCCTCATATCCAATCTAAACTTCCCCTGCTTAAGTTTGAACCCATTACCCCTTGTCCTGTCACCACAGTCCCTAATGAAGAGTCCCTCTCCAGCATCCTTATAAGCCCCCTTCAGGTACTGGAAGGCTGCTATGAGGTCTCCAGGCAGCTTTCTCTTCTCCAGCCTGAACAGCCCCAACTTTCTCATCCTATCTTCATATGGGAGGTGCTCCAGTCTCATGATCATCCTCGTGGCACTCCTCTGGACTTGTTCCAACAGTTCCATGTCCTTTTTATGTTGAGGACACCAGAACTGCACACAATACTCCAGGAGAGGTCTCACGAGAGCAGAGTAAAGGGGCAGGATCACCTCCTTTGACCTGCTGGTCATGCTCCTTTTGATGCAGCCCAGGATATGGTTGGCTTTCTGGGTGAAAAACCTTCCGGTGGCAACATAAACTATGATAGATAAACTTCTGCATATCAACTGATTGTACATTGGGAGACTGAGTAACAGAGAGTAAAATACAAAAAAGAAGCAAGCTTTTGCTCTCAAGGAAACCATTTGTCTGTTCAAATGATGGTGTTGTAAAAAAAATCATTGTTGGTGTAGGGGGCTTTATTTTCATAGTGTAAGGTAATCTAATGAAACCTGCCAGCTTGTTTTCTTTCACACTTGAGTGTCCCATGTTGAGAAATGTATCAAGTTGAAACTGCATTGAGCAAAGCATAAACAGCATTCTTCAGGATGGAGTTCAGCTGGTTTAAGAGCACTTGGAGGTCTCCAAAGGAAAATATAAGGAAGGATTTGCATATAGCAGATGGAATGTTGGATTTTTCATAACAATATTAAGTCTCAGTTAGAGAGGATCTGAGTCATGAAATTCAGATCCAGACTATCTATATCTACAAATTCATATGAGCTTTGAGCAGCATGTTTTACTTGGTTCTTCACAGAGTCATATAATCCCACATAAAAATAATGCAAAATGTTTTACTTTGAATCTCCTGTCCCCCTGGTGAAAGTGATGGTCTTTTGAAAACTCTTTCTTTGTGTCCTGTGTCAACATGACGAGGACATCTTTGCAACTGATATCACAGAAGACTTATGAAAAAGGGGCAGTATCTACTATCCCTAGATCATTCCTAACAGATATATGTCTGACCCACTGCCAGGCGTTCCGATAATGGAAGCTCTTCAGCTGCAGGAACACTTCTCACACAGCCTAGTACTATGCTTCTCTATGTTTGCCAGCCCGTTCATACATTGTCAGATGGTCTTTGCCATTTTTGTGACAGGCAAATGAAGTTGCTTCTCACTTACTTATCAATCACTGTAGCACCCAGAAGCTACTCTGTAAAAATGTTATGTCACCACGCTGAGCCTCTCGTATTTTGAGCAGATGCTTAGCCTCACCACAACTACCCCCACCACTGCCTTCCATTGGTCCTTCCTGAATAAGATACTGTTTATTTCTAAATAACATACCAGATTATGACAATTATGTGTTTACCCAGCCCTACTTAGTATTATGTAAAATCTTGACCAATGTCTTTTCTCTTCCACTCTGAATCACTAATGATGATGGTGATTCATTACCACTCATTATCCATTGTCAGATTTTTCCCTTGCAGAACCCACTTAATATATATTTCCATTTGCACCTATTTTTTCAGTAAGTTTTCCAGGATTTTTTGCCTCTAATCCATGGCAGTTTAATCTATACTATATTTGCTTAGTTTATTTCTGAGGATGTCATATGAGACAGTGTTAAAAGCTCTAATAAAATCAATGTATGTATTGGCAGCTACTGCTCCTCCTGTAGCTACAAACTCATTTCTGTCTATAGTAAGACACAAGATTGGTTTGACAAGTCAGCTTTTAATTCTTTTCGCTTTTTTCCCCCTTGTTTTTTCTATCTTGCTGGGCATCTGGGCTCTTTCTGCACTTCCTCAGAAACATGATCTGAATTCCCCTTGCTGAGCATTATTTGTGATTGAAACAAGTAAAGATACAACAATTTAGCCAGGTTTCTCTCTATTTACACATTCTAACTTTCTTCTTCAGTAATTTAGTTTGCTTTCTAAACTTGTCTGTTTATTCATGGATTGGTAAGCTTTCTTGTACTATTTTACCCTTTTATTCTTTTTGTCAGTAGACCACTTCCAGGAAGATTTTTATCATCATTTTCTGAGTGTCTTCACAGGTACTTTTGTAAAAATCACCATTCACCTTACACTATTCTCAAACAACTTTGTGATGAGAGCTGAAAAAATTGAGAGAAAACTGCAGTTCTGGGAATGCTGTTATCATCTGATCTGTTGAAAGCTCAGCCATTATTAATAATCTATTGTTCTAGGCAGTGGGAAAACACATTGACAAGCTGAGAACACATTTTCATGCCAGCTTGGAAGAAAGGTAAACTACTTTAAGAAAGAAAATATAACAAAAAATTGAGAACAGAGAGAAGGAGACAAAGAAAAGAGAAAATAGTGGATCCTAAAAAAGTCAAATCATTAGGATGCTCTGAAGGCTGGGAACTTTGTTTCAAATCCTTGATCTGCCTGGACGAATCTAGAGAAAATTCTCCAGTCTTCCAGGTTATTTCTCCAACTGCTGACGTGAAGAAAGTGTTGGGTGTTAGCTTTTTGGGGTTTTTTGTTTTGTTTTTTTTTTTAATTCCCGTTGCTCCCATTGGATCTTTTTTGCTTTATATAACTGCAGATGTTAATGGAAAGGCAGAGCATGAGAATGTAGTTTGGTAGTTAGTATATTTTCTCATGACAGGAGTAGGGGCGTCACCTGAATACAGGTCATCTTCGCTCTTCTGAATTCATCTGAATTAAAATTTGATCATGTCTGTTCTATACACCACTGTCTTTTAAGTTACTAAATACTCCAGACAAAACACTTTCTCTACCTAAAAATTCAAGGAATTGCATTTTCTCAGAACAAAAAAACCCCAAAGATGTGTACCTTTAATACCTCCGTGGTTTAATTCCAGATCTGTTTAAAGGTATTAGAAGCTTTTCTTTGCTACACCATTCTCCTGTCTTGCTTACTGGCATTGAAAACTCTTCTAGGCAAGGCAAATGTCTCTCCCATGCATTGCTCAATTCCCAGCCTCTATGTTAGATCTCAAGAGTTATTATTTTTTTTTTTTTCTACAGAAGAGCTTATAATGAAAATGTGCAGAGTGTTATCAACTCACAGATTTTGATTATTCATTTCAAAACATTTTTTTTTTCCCCTGTTCACTCTGGCAAGTCCCTTCCCCTCCTGATAGTCTTAATGTCAAATCAATTAAATCTTTGGGGTTTCTTATTTTTATTCATTTATTTTTAAATGTTGAAGGCTTGTCATACAGACTTTAACAACTTTATTTTCAAGCCTTGGAGACAATACTTTTACTATGGGATGGCTGACCCCATGATCAGCCCTGCAGGGAAACTGACTATTCTATAATAAATAAAATCACTAAGGCACATGTCTCAGTGTGATATTTGCGCTTTCACTGCTTTTACACGTCTGTAGAAATGTCACACGGTTTTTGGTGTTTACTTTCTAAACAACTGGTATGCTGTCTTCTTCAGGATCCAACCCCATATCACAGATTTCCAGTTGAAATAATGAATTGCTCGGGAGGGCATTAATTGTGTTCAATTTCACCTTCCAATGATTAATTACTGATGTGATCAGATCAGGAGTCAGAGCTGAAGAGACACCTGCCTTCTCTCAGCCGTTAGCTATTTCAAATGTTAGACTCCGCATCTCCTGAATAGGGTCTTGTGTGCTCCTCTTGCTTCTTGCGTGACTGATGGTCATGTAAATAACAGTGTTCTTGAAACAAATTTTGTTGACTCTTGAGAAAAAGAGCTGCAGGCAGGTCATCGGATTTTGTGATGTAAGAATGGAAAAGTGAGCAAGGGAGAAAGACAAAGTGAGGAAAGAAGAGAAAGCAAAAGAGAGAGGAAAGGAGGAAAAAACCCCATTTTTTTTTTTAAGAGAAAGAAAGGTTAAATAGTTTCTTGAGCACCAGTTTTGCTGAATTGTGATTGTATTCTGTCAAGTAAGGCAGAGACTACTGATTTACAGGGGATACTGGGTAAATATACAGTGATCTTTTTTTTTTCTTCTCCAGAGAAGTAGTCTTCAGAGACTACAGATACAATTTTCCTATGTAGTCTGTTCTGTTCTCCTTAATTTCTTCTCAAACCCTGGGTCTCCAAGAACTCACAGTCCTGTCCCTTTTTTGAACTAAAGAAACCACGTCATTCTATAAAGCTTGCTTTCTTTTTCATGCTAGTACTTTGTAAGTGGCTGATTGATGGTAGGCTATTTATAAACATAGCCATGGACATCAGCTGGCACTTTCAAAAGAAATAGTTTATCTAACTGACATAGGATATACGTGGGGTTTAGCCACGTACTTTTCTAGGATTAGCTGGAAAAATCTCACCATGATTCTGCAGGCTTAAGGGTGTGTGTGTGGGGGGGGGGGTGGTGGTGTTGATTTTCACAAGAACCTACAGAAGTTAGATTACCAAAGAGAAAGGCTGAGATCTTAGTTATGTCTTCCATAAATCCCAGAATCAATTCTTCATGACTCTGCAAATCGACTTCACCTGTGTCTCCTGGAATTGTAGAAACGCTGGTTGGAATGTACAACTGGAGGTCTCTAGTCCAATCTTCTTCAAATCCTTGGCATAAACAAGTGACAACCAGTGGTAGATCAGGTCAGGCTTTAATTTTGCTAAGTCTTGGAAGTCTCTGAGAATTGAGATTCAACAAATTCTCTAAGCCACCTTTTCCAGTGCTGTTCTCTTAAAAAAAAGTTTCTTCTTATGGCCAACATGATGTCTCAAGTAACAGTTTGAGTGTTTTATCCTTTGTTTTCCTATTTAACACCACAGGGAAAAGTTTCAATCTCTTTTCTTTGCAATGCTCTAATGCCCCTTCAAAATGAGAACTGTGGTTGGATGCACACACACACAAACACACACACCCATAGCCACCACTTTACAGGAATAAGCAAGAACAGGTATTTTTTTATCTTCCCCCTATAGCCAAGGTGTAGACTTACCAGCACCAAATAAAGAGATAGGTAGTCACTCCTCTCAGTTTTCTGATCAGATTCCTAATCAGACCCAATAGACAATGAGAATTATTCCCAGTAAAGCGTACTGTTGTATCACGGCCAACATTGCATTCATTGGCACTCCCAGCTCATTTCCAGCAGGACCTCTGCTTGATCAGTCACTTCACAATTTTTGTAATGTATGAGAATATTCTGTCTCAGAGCAACACTTTGATCCTTTATTAAACTTCATGATGTTTCTGCAAGTGGAGTTCTCAAGTTTCTCAAATTTTGCATGAACTGAAGCTCAGCAATTCTGTATATCAACCAGTTATCTTTAGTTAGTGTCATCTGCTTATTTGCTAAATGTATACGCTGTACCATTGTCCAAGTTGAGGGGTTTACTGCTGTTCAGCTAGTTCTAGACATTTTTAAGTTTGTTCATGACAGAGCATACAGTTTAATTCTGATTAAATTTTTCTCTTCTTATTAAATTACACATAGGAGTGAAAGCATGCACTTGAGGCATTCAAAATGTTACTCAGGATCTTTGTTATCTCACAGCTTCTATGCTAAGTGCTGAACACCACTGACCTACCCATGGTTGAATATAAATGTAGTAGGTGGTGCTCATCTCCTCAAATGTAAATATTAGCATCTGAGCTGCCTGAGACTATGAAAAGAAATACTCACACTGAGATATAATTCACCTTGTCTAGCACGTATCTGTGATATCTAAGAAATACCCCTGATGTCTCAGGTAATGACAATGTTAATTAAGACTTAAGCTACTAATGGGAAAATAGCTACAAGTCATACTACTAAGTTCACCTTGTGTGGGGCTGAGCAAGTGATTCTTCACAGGGTCAAATGTGGGGTGACTGAACCAATAATGCTAAGGTGAATCTCTTATTTTATCAGGATAAAAGGGAAAAGACAGCTGCAGTTCATTCCAAAGAACCACACCCCTGCAATCATAAATCTCTTGGCACATCCTCTGGACAGTCTGAGATAGTGTTTCTTTTATGCTAACAAGGAAGACTAAATAATTAATTAATGGGTCATAATGGCTAGATCTAAGCTGGTGATGGTGGGAATCTCTCTATAGTTCTGAGTTTGGACGTTAGGCCTGGCAATGCACTAACGTTATTTCAAGCAAAGAACTGGGCATGTGCCACAATCATCTACACCATGGTTTCTGTGAAAATGGTCTGTGGGACCTTTATGGCATACGCCTTTGAGTGCTAAAGAAGCTGGGTGATTACATTACATAATAGCTCTTGACGAGTTTTGAGAGAAGTTCTTGAGGACTGGAAGAAAGTAAGTGTCACTTCTGTCTTGGAGAAGTTATCTCCTGTTTTTCCAGCAAGAAAAGTTTAGGAAAAAATCTTCTCTCCATTCCAGATGACTATAGATTGCAGCTTACAGACATTTCTTCTGGATGAAATTAGGATATAGAATCTGAGACCCAATCTTTATGCCAAAGTAAATGATGAAGAATTTTTTTCTTTAGCTTCAGACAAAGCACTTGTTTCACTTAGTTTTGACAGGCTGGGATGAAATTCAGCTTGAAGGAGACACCAATATTTGGGCAGCTAAGCTTTTCTTTAGGTTCTACCATCTAAGTTGGTGAGAAGGAGAAAGGGAGAAAGAAGAAAACAGAGAATTATCTTTCCTAGACCCAACCATTTTAGGCTTTGTGGGGTACATTGTTTGGCCTTTCCTTGTCTCTTTGTCCGACCGGGTCTTTCCTATGTCTCAGGTCATATCTATCCACTCATAAGGTACTGGCTATTTATATTTAGGTAACTGAATCATATTTTTGATCTCTACTAGTTATAAAAAAAAAAAAAAAAAAAACATGGACAGCTAGTATTCCCTGACTCCTACTTGCTAATGCCTAAATGTATTCATCTTAAATAATGAACTACCTGACTTAAAATCTATGGACAGCATCAAAAGATCTGAAAATCATGCAGTAAGAGACCTAAAGTCAGCTGACTATGCAACATTTTGTTGACAAAGCATGGATAACCTGGATTCAGAGATGTATATTTTTCACACAAAATAGATGCTAAATAGTTTTTTTATTCAAAATAACTTTTCAATCTAGAAGAAAAAAAAAAAAAAAAAAGAAAAATCAGGTTTTCTCTATTTCAAATAAAAATAAAATATCAGAGAAGCTAGAGTTTTGACTAGATATCTTTCTGTTATCTCTTCCAAATGGAATTTTATGATCCTAAGTTTTTTATGAAAAATATAAAAAATAAAACCCCACAAACACACATACACGCACAAAGTCAGCATTTCTCACTGAAATGGGATGATGTTAAATGACTGACCTGAGAAGATAGAAAAGTAAATATAGCCTTGAGCTTGTATTTTTCACCAGAAAATATTTTCAGAAAGGTACATTTAAGTGAAAGAAATACTGATGGGGTCTTTATTTTTATGCTTTTTTTCCCAAAGAAAGCTGTTCTCCTTTTTCCAGCAGCTCATCTCAGAATACTCCATGCTGTCTTAATGACAATAAATGTCAAGTGTTTCCAGCTAGATCACTGCAGCATACGCTAACAGGTTATATACTGAACAAAGATATAAAGGGAGAATTACCAAACAAATCCCAGGAGGTGTGACAGTATCAGCTAAACATATTTAAAAGGCTTTTCATTGTGCTTCTGCCTGTCCCAGAGAGATGCCATTTTGGGGCCAGAAATGAACAGACTGATAATCTATTCTTGTCTGTTTCAGAAACTTTGTTGTTTCTCCCCTTCTTTCAGCTCACATTCCCCTCTCCCTAGTCTCTCATTTAAACAATCATTCCTTTTGAAGACACACCCAGGAATAATTAATCACCATGTCACTCCAAAATACTCCATTATTCAAGCAAACCACACCCACCCACACACATAACCCCCCCCCCAAATGAACCAAAACAACCCCCACACAAAACCAAACACCAAACACCAGAAAAAAAAACCCTTGAAACACAACAAAAAACCCACAAAAAATCCC
>JANRGW010051506.1:0-12687 GCA_024733675.1 Psilopsiagon aymara | reverse complement strand
TGCTCCAGTCCCATGATCATCCTCGTGGCCCTCCTCTGGACTTGTTCCAACAGTTCCAAGTCCTTTTTATGTTGAGGACACCAGAACTGCAGACAATACTCCAAGTGAGGTCTCACAAGAGCAGAGTAGAGGGGCAGGATCACCTCCTGCTGGTCATGCTCCTTTTGATAGGGAATTGAATAGAGGGAGACACCAGAGATGGTGTAGATATTTGATATTTATTGGGTCCTTTAGCAGATTGGCTTAAATCTATTTTGTAGCTGACTATTCTGGAAAGTTTTTTAGCATCTTTTGTGATCAGGAAATTTGAAATCTAAAATTGGGACACCTTGGCTACTGTAGACAAATGCTGTGAAGAGCCAGTATGTGTGAGAGACATGTATTGAAACAAGTTATTTTTCATGCATATTTTCTTTGATATGCTTTTAATATTCATTCAGATTTATAGTTTAACATGGTGTACAAGGGCTGCAGATTGCTTTTAATCAAAATAAAATAATTCTTTTCAGAAAATAAATCTTCAGTTTTAAGTAGTGTATATGTAGCTAGTTGGGGATCTGGGAATAGGAAGCTGCCCCTTCTAGTAGAATGAACAGCTCACGGCATGAAGATTTTAATACAAGTGCTGAAGACTCTGAGAAAACCTGCAAACTCACTGGATCTTGACAGTCCGGAGATGCTTTCTGATGTCTGAACTTTGAATACCTCTGAAGTGTCAAAGAACAGTCATATGCTAGAAAATGTGAGGTCTTAAATCTGAGAATACGGTCTACCCTTATCAACAGTGACAGCCTAGTGATGTCATCGTAGGCCACTGCATAATTATGTAACTGAATTTTCCAAACAAAATAGTCAGTGACAGCTATGAAGTTACTTTGCTGAATTCTGCCTTCAGCTCTTTGTGTCATTTTTAAAGTGGAGAGGTGTGCTGTCTGGCTGCAAGTTATATTGCATAAAAGGACTACGTCAAGGAAGCTGGGGAGGGAAACATGATGGGAAGGCATTGCAATCCAGTCTCTGGATTTCCGTTTCTAGCTCCTGAATTCCCGTAAATCAAGATCTCTTGCATTCTGGGAAATTAAATATAGATTCCCCAGGAAATCCCCTGCTCTCAAAGGTGTGATAATACAAGAGTCAAGATTTAGAGTAGCTTTCTTAAAATCTTGTGCAACTAATTGCAGTGCAATTATGAATAAGGTCTGCACATTGGTGACTGTTTTGGCATTGGTTTTCAGTTTTGCACTGCATTAAAGCTGCTGTTAGAGCCTGAGTATTCTGAAAACTTTATTAGTAGGTAGCTCTATCATAGTAGCTGTAAGAAAACAATGTTAAATCTTGATACCTGAGTCCTTTTGTTGTTGTCTTCAAAGAATACGAATCCTATCTTCTGCTTAAGATCTATTGCTTTTCTTAAGATTTAGGCTCTTTCCTTTGCACTGCAGTCAAATGCTTTGGGTGCACATAGACACACAGGCATTAATCTAATCCTAGTGCACTAACGCAAGTTACAGTGTAATGCAGCTGGTGTCTTGAATCTGGTCATAGTCCTGTAGGCTCTATAAAGGATTCGTGGAAGTTTGTGTCACCAAGGTTTCACTTCTTTCATGTATCTAGGACAGAATGACTACATGTACTGTTTTTTTTTTTGTTTTGTTCTTTTGACTGCCTCCTAACATGTGACTTCTGGGTTGACTTAGTTCTTATTCTTTGCAGGATAAATTGTCTGTGTCATCTTACTTTCTTTGTGATAAATCTTGCTTTTGTAACTCTAGAAAGTGGATAGCTATGCTGCATTCAGTGTGCAGTGTATCTTTAACTGTCCTGAATTTCATCCAGATGAATATCCAGAACATGGATAAACCAAGTTTATTTACTTTCTACATTAAATGGACTGACAGGTGCTACTGGCCTCTCACCTCAACTCTCCTTAGGCCAAAAAAACCCCAGTCTACCTCCAAGGATGCCTTTGGGGGGAAGTCATAGCGTCTGTCCTACTTCAGCTAATTCTGGAGGAAGTGCTTGTGTGGATTTAATACTCTTTTGCAGACCCAGTCAGGACTGTGTCCTGCCCACAAAAGAACCCTTTAAAGCACAATTTGCTGTTATCTCTTTGACAGAAGTATCTTTAGGAGGGCAAATACTGTTTCTAGGTAGCTCTGTGGGTTGCCTGAGGTAGGCAGTATTCTAGCAGTGAAAGAAAACTCCATTATTAGGCTTAGATTTATTCTCTAGAACTCAGTTTTGCTGTTTAAAAGCAAAGTATAAAATGGGATTGCAAAGAAAACCTTTCAAATGTGAGTATTCTACATTAGGTAAAATAGTATTGGCATTAGTGCTCACGTGGCTTGAAGAAATGCTTTGTAGTTCAGTATAGACTTCTATAGTTCCTTCTGCCATTCATTACAGGCACAAAAGTACTGAAGAATGCAAATGCATTGTTGATGAGCAGATGTCAAGCATAGTACAGAAAACAAAAATTTGATTGAAAGCCACCTGATGTTTAAATAGGATTGTGGAAAGCCAAGATCCTTAAAATGAAAGAATTGCACGTGTTTTTTGTAACAGCACTGTAAGCTGGCTGCCAAATGGCTTTGTTGAGCTTTAATTCTAAACAACTGAAAGCATAGCAAGTGTTGAGAAGTGCAGGAGTTAAATATATTTTCACATGAAAGGGATAGTTCAGTCTTTCATTTGTGGGTTTTTTTTTTTTTTGAGGGAAGCATGTGTGTTCTTGAGGAAGGAATGTGTTTGCTTATATGTGTGGGTTGTTGTTTTTTTTCAGATGTTTTGTTCAAGACTGTGCTTAAATACTAGTAGGTGCAAAAACAGAGAATGAAAATCAGTGGACATTGTTCTTGAAGACTGTTTTGGAAATATGGTATTTTGGTTGCCAATGAAAGCTTAAAAGAACACACAGTGTTTTGGGGAAGATACCTTGAATACAGACGTATTTTGTAGTAACATTCCTCTATTGTGACACAGCAATATTGAAGTGTGGTTTTGGATAATTAAGGAGTTGAGTTCAGTATTCAGTAGCTATGCATGGTGCAAGTACCTTAGAAATTCTCTAATATGACTGTAAAAAGAAAAGCAGTTATCAAAGTACACTTAAGCAACAGGAAAATAAGGTCAATCAGGTAGTATTCCTAAAGTCTGATTTATTTTTTTTAATCTGCACTTTCAGCTGTGAAATGAACAGGTACCTCTTGATTATATACAAAGGGGGTAAGATATGATGTTCATAATAGATAAATGAAAGGAAAAACTGTTGAAGAGCTAACTTGCAGAGAAAGTGGATAAACCTGTGAACTGGCAGAAAAAGATTAAACTAAGTGAAAAGTCACACTGTGTGTGATCAAATAAGGAAAAGTTAAACTGTTGAAGTTAAATAAATAATCATTATAGTTGTTTGTTAAATGATTGAAGGATAGATTCAAAAGTAGCATGAAGAATTTGAATATTAAGCATATTGACTGATGCCTGTGAAAGCCAGTGGCTGCCTTTCTCTTTGGAGATAAAAGATGTCCAACAGGAAAAGCAAACTTTAGCCCTTTACAATTAGGTGATTTGACAGAGTTCATCAGCTCTTAAAGGAAGTAAATTTTGCAAATCTAGTAATGTGCAAGCTTTAAAAATATTTGCTATTGATTAAATATTTTTTTATGTTTGCTTCAGTTATGCGTGGAAATGGCTTTTTGTAAAAGTATAAACATATCTTCTATATTATTTTTGCTTTGAAATTATAAAGCCTTTGATGAGGTTCTTTTCTGTCAGCCTACACTTACATACTTAATCAAATTACCAGTTGTTTTTTTTTTTTTTCCTTTGAAAATCCCTCAAAAACCAGAAGAAGACCCCAAACTCACAAAAAAAACCATACCCGCAAAACTTATGTAACAATACAATATGGTGTAATCTGCATGGGAAAAATACCATTGGCATCCAGTAGAATCATACAATAGTTAGGGTTGGAAAGCACCTTAAGATCATCTAGTTCCAGCCCCCCTGCCATGGGCAGGGACACCTCACACTAAACCATGCCACCCAAGGCTCTGTCCAACCTGGCCTTGAACACCGCCAGGGATGGAGCATTCACAACTTCCCTGGGCAACCCATTCCAGTACCTCACCACCCTTACACTAAAGAATTTCTTCCTCATATCCAATCTAAACTTCTCCTGTTGAAGTTTGAACGTGTTACTCCTTATCCTCTCACTACAGTCCCTAATGAAGAGTCCCTCCCCAGCATCTCTATAGGCCCCCTTTGAGTTACTTTCCAGCAATGCGGGAAACCACGAAGTCTATAGCCACTGCCGAAAACATCTATTTTAAAACCTTTCAGCTCTGCTAATTCACACATATTTATTTGTATTTAGAATGGCACCTACTGAAAACCAAAACCAGTAAAAATATCCAGCAGCCTTTTAGCTCAGTAGCAATGCTGGTGCTATGCCTCACAACTTAGTACTCATTTTGGGGGGAAGGGTGTTTAATGTCACATGGAATTGTAGATGTGTGACTTAGGTGCATGTTTATGCTTTTGAGAATATTTTCTTTTAAAGTGGTGGTTTTCTTGAGTTCATCTTCTTTAGCTGGTTCCTCTGTACTAATGTACAGTGTTGATTTTTGCAGACTAACAGATTTAAGGGTATATAGGTCCATGTGAGAAGCAAGCATGTGAAGTGCGCTTCGGAAAAGGCAGCTTAGTGCACGTCAACTGTGTACATCAAAATGGTTTGTTGTTTTAGCTGTGACAGTGTATATCATTATAAAGAAGTATTTCCTGATGACTTCCTTTTGAAGATGTTAATTCTACACTGGTGGCTCTGGCTGACCAGTGTGTCTTTGCTGGTCAGGTCACAGGCTGATAGAAAGGAAATATGGGGTGTATCATCTTAATCAGTTCTTGTGTTCTTGGTCATAGGTAGTGTACTCAATTTCCTCTGTTAATTCTCCACGTTTCTGATGCTTGTCCTTGCTCTCATGGTTATATTACATAGTTCAAAATGGAAATGGAGCATATTTTTAGACCATCTGGTTTGCTGCTTTGCTCTCAGCTGTTTTAGGCCAGCTCCCTCCCCTTCTTCCTAACTTCAGCTTTTCTTTTAGAAAGCGTAATGTACTGAGTGCTGAAGAAATGGCACTCTTTGTTTCGAGGACCCCACTGTGTAGGTACTTCTTAAATTGAAGTTCTTCAAATGAAAACCACGCTGCTAGCACCTACATAGCATACTTAGATTTAAGATTGGTTTTTAATACTATGCTGTCATTGTCATTAAAAGATGTGGGCTGTTCTTGCTTGAAGTTAAACTAATTGTTGTTAAAGACTTGAAACATGTAATTTTAAAAATGAAGGTGCTAGAGATTAATTAAGTAATCTGCAACTCTTAGTGTTGCTAGGGATGTGGTTTTCAGATGAGAATGCTTGTGCGGTTCATAACAACATAGTTGAATCCAATTAGTGAACTTCTTTGGAAGAAGTAGGAGTAGTAAAAATTGAAGTACAGATTTCATAGTGTTGACTGTTGAAATGGCATAAGGCTTCTATTGCAGCTATTTCTAGTAACCTTAAACCATTTTATTTTCCTGTCTGAACATTGTTTGAACTTATCCAAGAGCAGTCTATGAAAATGATTTTGTGTTACTCAGTGAGCAAGGTCTGAATCTACAGTGGAGTTAACTGGGTCTAGTTGATGAAGTCCTCATCTAGTTCCTCTATAGGATGAAGAGAGGGGAAAAGAAGCTCTCTTTTATAGGGAATTTATTTCTGTGCCAGGAAGAGCCGTGAAAGGGGCAGTGCATAGTAGCAGAAAATATAAAGTTAACTAGCAAATTTAATCTAGGTTTACCATCTGCAGATGCAGCCAATGCTGTCTTACCTTATGAGAAGGTAAACTCATGAGGAAAAGCAAGTATCTGTCTTGAAGAAAGGGTGAATGAGATGGCTAGAATTCGGAAAGGAAGCCTTATTTATAGTGGGGAAGATGCTGCAGTCTCTTCAGCAAGAGGAAAGTAATGGATTCAAAAGAATATAATACAGTGTATTTACTGTAGCTTGACTTCATTTTAATCACTTTCATTTATATTTAATTACATTTATGCTGTTACGAAATGGATAGATATATGTTTTTCCAAAAGTGAAGGAAATCACAGAATAGTTAGTGTTGGAAAGGACCTTAAGATCATCTAGTTCCAATCCCCCTGCCATGGGCGGGGACTCCTCCCACTATACCATGCCAACCAAGGCTATGTCCAACTTGGTCTTCAATACTGCCAGGAATGGAGCATTCACAACTTCCCTGGGCAACCCATTAAAGTGCCTCACCACCCTTACAGTAAAGAATTTCTTCCTTATATCCAATCTAAACTTCCCCTCTTTAAGTTTGAACCCATGAAATGAATGAGGCATTCTAATAATGTATATATTTTTAGGTGGAATTTAGAATAGTTTGACAGAATTGCTTTGTAAATGATTGAACTGTGGCTTTCTTCCATTATGTCGAGTATTTTTGCCTCTTTGTTCTTAGTACTGCAAATTTGCTAGTGCTGTGGGTAACTTAAATCAAGTGTCTTAAACTGTGTCCTCTTTTTTTTTTTTTTTTATTCCAGCCCTGATGATATTGGTACCTGTTGGTATATCCTGCTCTCTGGTTCAGTCTTCATTAAAGAATCTATGTTTCTTCCAAGAAGCAGGTATGTCAGTTATCAGTGTACTGTATTCTGTATTTTAAACATAAATCATGAGATGTAGAGAATTTTTAGAACTGAAAGGCAATGTCTTGTGCTTAATGAAACAGGGAAGTACACACATAAACACTCTCTGCTTACCTTTACTAGCTAGTTGTGTTAATAGTTTTATGCCCATAGCTTGAACTGAAAGCACATCATTGTGGACAGCGTACAGATATTCAAGGTGATGCAGATGCTGTCAATTTAAAAATAAACCCACCAAATACCTGACAAATGGAGTGAAATACCAAGTAATCTATTCCTGTGAGTAATCAAACTTTGAATAGTAGGATGTAATAGAGCTTGTGATATTTTCATGACGCTTTACTTACTGTATATAAGTCTTCAATACATGTTTTAGCATATACTTAGGTTTTGCTACTTCTGTTTAAGGTTGTGCTTCACATGAATGGATTTGCAACAAATGATGTTTTACATGATTAAAAAAATTTTGAGTGCGAGATGCTCAAAATTCCTAATGCTACAGTATAAAATTTACTTATTTTGAGCTATGAAAATAATACAAATGTCTGTAACGATTTTAGACTAAGGTGGCTGAGCTAGCTCATTTTAGTGGAAGCAGAGCAGAATCACTTAAAAATGTTGGTTGCATGCATATTCATTCAGACTGCTATAAAAGGCTCCTTTGAAGTAGATGGCATGTAATACAATTTGTGAAAGGCGGAATGAAAGAATGACCTGTCTCTGTATGGTATGATGGGAATGAAAGCACTAGAAACTTCCTCACAGTTTTAAACAGTGGGAAATCACTTCAGAGCTAGTGTTGGTGTGCATATGAACAATTAGATGTTCAGATATGCCTTTCAGTGGGAGAGCAATGCTGGTCTTGTGACTTCCTTTTGATGGTGGCATGTTCTTGGTTTAAGTGTCTTGTGTCTGTAAGAGGACAGGCACTGCTGATAAAATGGTATGTTTGATGCACCTTCAAACAGTATATGCTACAGGTGCAAAACTGATTGTTGTAAAAAGTAGAGTAACAGCAGATTGTAGGATCCCTGCTGCTGGCAGGTGGAAGAAGATTGTCCCGTATGTCACCCATGAACAGGCAACGTGTCAGGAAAAAAAGCTGGCAGAAAGTTCTATCTTGAGATGCCAGGGGAGGGGATGTATGATATCTGAATTAATGTAGGTTGATAGTATATAGTCTGTGCAAGAATATTATGTTCCTTTGAATTGCAGCAGTGCTTGTACTTCAGACGTCTTTTGACACTTGATGAGAAGTGAGACTTAATAAGATAAATTATGAGCTTGAGATTCTTGCTGGACGAATGAACAGAAAATTGCAGGTTCTGTGACTCTAAGTGGAGCATTTCAGGGCTGTTCACCTGGAGATACTCAGAAATAATATCTGGGACAGTGTCTGAGATCTTGGTGAACTGCAAGTGTGGAATTTGGCATGAGAAAAAGTTTCATAGTTGTGGATGGAGACAAGTAGCTGTCAAATCTGGTATCTTGGGAACCAAATGCTAGATAGACAATCCGTTAATTAACAAAGGTAACATAAGTCCATGAAAGCAAAATTAAGAAAGTTGAATTTAAAGATACAATTTTTTCTGGAGATCAGACCCAGAGTCATTCTAGGGAGAGCCTTTGTGCTCAAAAGCTATAGTTAGTGAAGGGTAGTTGAGGACCTTATTTAAATTTAAGGCAAGGCTAATCAGGATTTTTACTTTGTAAATGAGAAAGCTGCAGTATCTGGGCCTTGGGCTCATCTACAAACAGGAAACTTGGGAAAAGTGAGAGGGCACCCAGGTTGAATTTCTGATTTGGAACACTGGTGGGTAATAAGGGATAACCAAGGGGGTTGGAGCTAGATGATCTTTAAGGTCCCTTCCAACCCAAACCATTGTATGATTCTGTGGCTTTTTTTTTTTTTATTATTTTTTTATTGCTGAGACTGATTAGCAGCAACACTAATGTAAAATTTTACAGTGCCCTGTTAAAAAGGGAGCAAGATCTTGTGAAAGGCTGTGGTCTGGAAAGAACTGATAGTGGTATTTTGAAATCCAGAGAGTAGAGTCAGAAGTGGGCAAAAGGCAGTTACTAGTTAACTGTTTACTTAAACTGGGTATTTACATTACAGGGAGTAATAATTTCAAGAGCCTTTTTGAGCATTGCATAATTTGGGAGTCTTGATGTCTTATTGCTGTTAAAATGAATTTGCTATGCTTCAGCAAATGGAGCAATATCCTGATGCATTATTAACTTGAGGCAATAGGAAGAGACCTAAACATTGCCAGGTAGAGTTCATCTGATTTTGATCTTGTTTGGCCAAACATTGTTGTTTGAGTAAGCTTATTGTAAATTCATATTTAAACTATTTTAGTGGTAGTTTGTTTTGGGTTTTTTTTTCCACTTTAATCCATTTTATCTTTGCCCATCTAGAACACCACTAGGAAATAATTTTGCCATATCTAAAGCTTGTGAGTAAGAGAGCAGGGTGGAGCTGCAAAGTCTGTGTAGGAGCAGAAAGCAAGAAGTATGTTACTTTCTCCAAGTCTCAGTGACTCAGAAAATTCTTGTTTCCCTCACTCTTCTTTTCCCAGAGCTTTTAAGTAATCCAACCTTCCTATTCCCAAACATATTGCCATCCAAAACTACCTATTTATTTTTTTTCCTGCCTTTAAATTATTCTTGCTCTTTTGGCAGCCTGCCCCATGTACTCGCAGTAAATCCCTTTGCATGTGCTGAGCTGCATCTGGCCTTCCCAGCGGGACTTAGAAGCTGCTGGTGCTGCTCAGACTGCAGGCTTTCCCTTGCCTGTCCTTCTGGCTTTGTCAAGCTCAGATTCATTGAGCGATGGCTGGGCAGTAGCTGATGGAATTTAAAATAAAATATATGTTCTTCCCCCTCCCCACCCCTCCAAATTTCAAGAGCATTTGCTGTTCTTTGTTGGATTTCACTCTTTTAGAATCTATGTCTGTACAAGGCAGGGTAAAAGTAGTACCTAGTTAGGGCAATTCAGATAGCCTTAGTGAATAAATCTGCCTGCAATCCTAGGGGTGTTTTCAGAGTCTTGTGCTGATTTCCATCCTACTCTAAACTTCATGGCATGTGAGCCTATAAGGAAAAGGATGGAGTGCTATTATCAGATTTATGGCTGAAATGTAGAAGTGCCTTAGTGCATTTGACTGCGAATATTCAGCATATTACTTGTATTTGGGTATTGTATTAGCCTCTATTTGTTAATTTAGTTGCATTAGTTTCGGATACAGCATCCTCAGACTGGTTGGTGGATAACACTGCAAATAGTCCTTTGTTATGTATTATGTCAAGTAAGCTTTTCTTTTTTTCCCAAATCTATTGTCTCCACATCTTTGGTTCCAAGTGTTAGATACCATTTAAAAATCTTTGGGGAGAAGGAATGATGACTAGGTTTGGCAGACAGATAATATATAGTTGGGGAGAAACCCCAAACAACCAAGCCGTCTGAAAGCATAAGAAGTGCCCACTCCCCTACCTTCCTGCTCAACCAGAAATAAATAATAGTATAGCTGTCAAAAACTGAGCAGCTTTGTAATGTACTATATACAGTCAAATAGTTGGTAGTTGCAATAGTTTGAAATGAGTGGCATAGCCGTCAATTTTGCCAAAGTTACATAATCTACGGAGTGACTTGTAGAGCTGCTTTTAACTAGTTACTTGGCAAGTCTTAAAGTCGAAGCCAAAAACAAACTGTAACAATGTTCAAGGTGGACTATGGGAATAAGTGAAATCCTAGATTGAGTATCTTGCTTTGGAAACTTTAACATTTAAACTATGTTTTGTGAAAATAGCATGAGTATTGTTTTATTTCCCTTCTGAAATATAGTTTAGTCTAGATAGAATTTATTTAAATGCCAAGCCATCAGCTAGCAAACAGTGTTCCAAAGGTAAGGCTTGATTTTATTCAGTTAACTTATTGGTTTTGGAAAACTTGGAATTCAGAGTTTTAAAGAATTTTACCTGAACAATTAAAGCTAACATTTTTTTTGAGATGTAAAGTAAAACTTAATCCTGTTCTCCTATTTTATTTTTGTGGATTGCAACAGTGAAATTTATTCTGACAGTTTAATGTGAGGAAGATTTTCTTCTACCCCCATATCTTGCTATTAACAATTTCCATTCTTTTTCCTTTTCTTTAACGTATCAGGCACATATGATCTTGAAATTAAACATTCCTTAGTTCCCCACTCCCACCACAGCCACCAAGCTAGCACAAATTAACTCTTGCTCCCACTGCTGTTTCCCTTGAGTATCTGTACCCTGGAGCAGTTCACATGGTAAAATGAGGTTTATTTAGAAAATAAATTAGTAGAAAATACAATTCCCAGAGGGTTGTCCTGGCTCTCCTGTGTTTTCCTGTGGTCACGAACAGGAGTAATATGACAGTTCCTCAAAATATCTTTTGGAATTGCCTCCAGCATCTCTTGGTCTGCTTCATGCTCTCATCACATTTGCTCAGCTGCTTGGACTTTCATAATGGTTTTAGTTCCAGGACTTTGCTTCTAGTGTAAATTTTACCTTGGTCTTTCATTTTATGTGACTTAGAGCTGCACCATAAAAATGTCTCCTTGATCTCCCACAGCAAACTTTCTGCTTGTCTGTGGCCTCCGTGACTGGAGGATGTAACTAACTATTAGCAGCAACAAAATACAGCATCGCTGTGCAGTTTTTGTCAGACCGGTTGGCTCCTAAAAGTACCTGTTTTTTTCTGCTTTTCTCCTAGAATTCTTCCCAGGCTGTCTGGGTGGTGTATACTGTGCTGCCCTGCTCAGGGATGCTCTGATATCAACTTGCCATGTGCAAACCTGGCTTTGCTCTTAACAACTCACTCATCTATACTCTTTCCTTCCTGTAGTCTCTTCTTTTCCTTCCTTACTGCTGCACCCAACCAGTTCTTCCCTCACCACTTCATGTGGTGATGGAGAGCTGTTCTCCCTTTAGCAAGTTCACAAATTTTACATATGGGAGTAATTATTTAAGCTTTTTCCTCTAATTAAAAGATCAAGTTTTGAAGTTAAGAGGACATCTCTTTTTTCTGTCTTCAAAATTAAAAGGGTTTTATCTCTTTAAATATTGATGATTTAGCCCTCTGGGCTTTCCTATGCTAAGACAACTTGAAAAATGGAATGGAATATCAGAATCTCTTGGAGAGCCATTGAAGAAATTATGGACTTGTTTTGAATGCCTAAAAAGCAATAATAGAATTCAGTTTGTGCTGAAATTATTTGTCCTTGTCCAAGTGTGTCCGATTAACTTAACAAGTAACTTCTGTCAGAAGAAAGCTTAAGGATTTTGGCTTGGGTATGTTTCTCTTTTGGTGGTGGTGTTTGGTTTGTTTTAATGTTTTTGTTGTTTTGTTTTTTTGTTTGACATTTTGACAGGTAATGCATGTGAGTATAATGGTGCAGGAGCAGAGCTTTTGGCTATGTAAATGCATTTATATGGTTTTATATCCTGAAACAGACATCCTAGTTTTTTCTGAAGCCTGGGACATGCTGTTTGGTGTGGTTTACGTATAGGTAACTAATGATATGTTTATATTTTTAATAGAGAACTGTCTTTGATCTTTCAGTAAGTAAAGTTATGATTGATAGCATTAATTACAATGATAAAAACCATTTCTCAGTGTATGACCCTAATATATTTGCAAGTTGGTATTTATTAATAATGGCTATTCCTGGCTGAAACTTAGAGCAAAACTGATGTTTTAACTGAGAACAACCCACATACACAAGTATTTAAAGCAAAATCCTCTAGAAAGTTTTTTGGTTTTGTTTTTTACACCCCAAGCAGGAAAAAGTTTTAGGACAATGATTTGAAAGCCTCGGGATTGTATTTTTGGGAGTTAGCTGGCTGAGTTATTGTCATGGTTTCAACCGTAAATCAGCCACGCAGTTTGCTATATGGAGAATCAAAAGAATGCAACTCCCACAGGTTGAGATAAGAACAGTTT
>JANRGW010051504.1:0-58001 GCA_024733675.1 Psilopsiagon aymara | reverse complement strand
TGGGGGGAATGGAGACAGGGGAGGGAGGGGAATGCTCCCGCAGAAACTGCAGAAGGGTCTTTAAAAAAGGGGGGGGGAAGTGTCGGGAGAGTTTCTGGCTTGTCTGGAAACAGCAAGACTAATTGCCATGCGCTTCCGGTTTGAAACTGGCAGCAGACAACATCTTGAAAATGAGTCACTGCAGCTCACAAAGAAACTCTGTGGTTTTCTCCCTCTCAGGTTTATGTATTTGCTCCTTTTTTACAGTTTCCTTTGTACTCTTCTGCATTCTGCCCGGCCCTCCCCTTCCCCACTTTTCTTAGCCAGCCCCTGCCTCAAGACCCCTTGGCCGATGGGGAGAGTTTCCACGAACAACCGAAAAAACATTAAAAATGTTTGTAAGGAAAGGAGAGAAAAAAAAAAAAAAAAAAAGTAGCGAGAGAAAGGGAGAGAAAGTGGAGTTGTTTTTGGATCTCGATTTGCTGAAGGTTAGAGGGACTCTGATGCTGCAGGGGGAAAAAGTTCCCTGAATTTTCCACTGGCTGCAGGAAGAGAGCCCATTTAGTCATGGCTAAGTAATGTCTGCACATACACCAACTAATCTCATTAGGAGTTTCCGTTCCCTAACACAGGAGGGTTTTGTGAAGCCCTGTCAGCCTTTCTAACATTGCAGTTGAAAGGGAGACAAGTTACATCTTTATTTACTTAGGGGTATAGTACTAACACAAGTTTATACAGTACTAACACAAGTTTATACAGTGCATCATCTTTTTGGTCATGAGGACTCTAAAAGTCAGGTTTCATTCGATTTCAAGCAGAAAGTCGTGGTTCATCTCATACTTTGCTCATTCAGACTTTTCAGTTATTTCAGATAAGGCAGAAGTTTATGCATAAATAGAGTGAAGTGCAGAAATGGGGTGTAGAAATCTGCTGTGAGCATAATCTGTGCATCTGTGACAGTTACATGTGATTGCATGATTAAAATCTTGTGCCAAAATACAGAGGTGATGGGCATGTTTGAAAAGTATATTCAGTCTTATAGCCTTCCTATATTGATGCTTTTACATATCTAATTTTCAGGTGATTTTGTAAACACCATTTTTGACTTGGTGGTTTGTGTATTATTTTGTGCTGATTTTTTTTCATAGCAGTCATGAAAGAGGTCTGTGTTCAGAATGAGAAAGATTTTTGCTATGCCCTGCTGATCTTTAAATTTAAATTAAAAGTTAACAACTTGTTGTAAGCAAAAAAGTCTGGATCAAACAAAGAAAATGGAGCCTTGCTTATTAAGTGGGGTTTATCTGAAGGAAATGTCAAAAAATGTGAATAAAATTGCATGTAATAGGAAGTAACACTTAGCTGCTTACTTGAATTATCATGTGATAACATTAAACTAGCAAATATTGTGAAGAAAAGTACTTGGATGGAGAACTAATTGCAGTGTACCACGTGTATACCTTTGAGGATCTTCAGTGTTTCCTGTACTTCCTAAGTCCAAGCTGCGCTGAAAAATTCTTCATTAACATCAGTTTACAGAGGATGTTTACTAGTGGATCAATGACACAATCTCCAGACACAGGTGCCTCTTGATTTCCTAGTTAGATGGGGAAGAATTTTTAGAACAGTACATAAAGCAGAAAAAGCTTAAGTTCTTTTCAGTCAAATGCAGTCATCAGGTAGTGAGAGCTGTTTTCCGGTTCTGAAGTTTTATTTCTCTTGTAAAATTCTAAATTTTAGAGAGGTTTATTATTGGGCATGATATTCAGAATTGTGCTGAATGTGTTATGGAACGGTGTGGCGTACAACACAAAACTTTCAGTGAAGTGCCTTCCCGAGCTTGTGTTATCTCTCTTTGAAATATGGACATTAAATTACCCACTTATTGCATTAAATATTGCTGGAATTTCAGTGTGCCATCTACCAAATCAGTGTAGGTGAAGCACACACATTCACACACACAGTTAGATATAAGGTCTAACTACATAAATTTCATATATTGTATTCACTCAGCATAAGTGGAACCATCTTGATGTCCTCATAGAAAAACAGATGATGCAGTAGTGTACTGCTTGTGTGTTCTGTATATTTGAAAGAGTGCATGAGAAGTGATCCATAGATATGTTAAAAACGCAACACTTCTGTTTGGAATAAAAAGGAAAAAAATCCAAATATCAAGTAGTGCATGATGCTTCCACTCAGATAATAAAAATGTCTTAAAGGTGTTTCCACCGTAGGTACGATTTTGTTCTTTTAACTGCTTTAATTTAAAAAAACATGGTATTGTATGAGATATAGTCTCTGCTAAGGGATGGGTTGTTTCCATAATTGCCTCTATCTCAATTTTCCAAATCACCTCCATGAGTTGTTCCTAAAAAGAAAAAACCTAGAGGCATAGAGCCTTTCTGATACCACCTATATGCAGCAGCTGAAATAAGCAACACATCTCAGCTACAGCCTTCTTTGTAACTCTGTTTATAAACTGCTCAGCACATGGATGTTGTTATATGTAGAAGCACAAATCTCTTTTGTTTTATTCAGTAGCAATTCTTACTGCTTACTGATTCAGAGTGGTTCTTTGAGGTGAGAACCTTGCTTTACTTTCATGATTTAAGTTTAATGAAATAACATCAAGCAACAGGAACAAAGACTGACGTATTCCCCTTTGCTGTGCATGGGGAATGTAAACCTTACCTTCTTTCTCATTGTAATGCCTTTCTTGGGATGGAGGCTTCTTATGATGGATGTATTCTTATAGGAAGTTATTACTGATCAAGTGACTTAATACTAATGAAGCTGAAAACTACCTCAGTTAAAAAATCTGTTGTGAAGAACTTAGCACAGACTGAAAGTAATTTTGCAGGTTCACCAGGGTGCATGGAGCTTGTTGCTTGCTCTGAGGGTTGCGTATTTATATGTAGGAAGATAGGTATACGTAATATGGACATGGATGTCCATCAGCTGTACAGAAAGTACTAATCTTTGCCTTGGGAATGGCATCATGTAACCACATGTTGCCAAAATAAGCAGGCATTTGGCTACTAAAGATAAGGAAGAGTGGGATAAGGGTGGGAGAATCAACACAGTTATTTGGGATGCATATTTATAACATAAATATTTTAGCAAGCGTATCTTGGTGATGTCACAGTTTGTACGGTCCTGTAGTTACCGTTATCTGTGAGTGGATCTCTGTCACAATGCTAAATAATCTAAGACAGCAATGAACTGATAAATTAGCTCATACTTCCCACAAAGATGTGGTGGATTGGACTGTTTTGTGCAATTCAGACAATTTATCAGTCCATGGTTTTCTTCTGGCAGTGGTGGCTCCAGCATGCAGCATGCCTGGACCCTGCTACTAGAATCCTTCTGAGAGCCGTGGTACTGCTTACTGGACACTGTCAGCCTGGGCCAGTTTCAAAGAGTACTTACTGTTGGTTTTGAGCTGCTGCATATCTTTTGTAACCACACCCAATGGTTCATGCAACAGGCTGTGGGCCCGTGTTGCACTGTGTATGCCCAGATTGATTCACCATGGCTTTTTCCTGGTGTTCCCCACAATAGGGAATCTTACAGTCTTGAGTCATTAGACAGATGTTTACTTCGTCTGTGGCTTGTTAAATGAGTCAACTAATATTCTGGAGCCTGTTGAGAGCTCATGAAAGACTGTTCTCATGTTGAAGTATTTTGTTGAATAATGAATGGTGAAAGAATTAGTCACAATTTTGGGGAGAACGTTAAGGTGTAGGCACAGGAAGTCCAGCTCACTGCACTGTAAAATACCAGGCTGCATGTCTGGAAGCAAAGGAGGTGAAGCAGAAAGTACCTCACCTATGCGCTTTACAAAACCAAAATGCATCTTTGTCCTTAAAATTTTCTTTAACTCATTGTGGCTTTATATACCAGTAATTTATAGGCCAGGTTAGATGGGGCTTTGAGCAACCTGCTGTAGTGGGAGGTAACCCTGCGCATGGCAGAGGTTTGGAACTGGATGATCCTTAAGGTCCCTTCCAACCCAACCCATGCTGTGACTTTAGAATTATATCAGAATTCACATTCTTAAGGGTTTGCTGTTAAGAGTGGATTTAAATTCAAAAGCTCTTTGGAGGAGACATGCTGCTTTTCTGAAAACAAAACATAAAGGTAATACTTGCCATCAGCATTGATATGAAAATATGACTAAGGCACTACCTGCCAGCTACTTCAATGCAAATTAATAGCTGTATAGTCATTCTGCATTTTTAATTTCGTATGAGTACTGTGGTAGTTTTGCAGTACCAAAAGGTACCCTGGAGCTGTTGATCTGCTTAATTAGTGTAATTCATGGTCAGTATCTCACAGTGTACTGAATAACTAAATACTTAGTAATTATTTTAAAGTTGTATTACATTTAAGAACATTAGAGGCCAAATTTTGTCATGACTCAAGAAGATACAACTGAGCTGACAATTTTTTTACTGCTGTGGAGTTACAGTTGCCAACACCGTGCCTGATTCTGGCCTGCTTGCTCAAGCAGCATTGCTGTGACTGTCTAGGGCAATGGGGTTTGTCTTTTTTTGTATCTATGAATCCATAATTATTTTTGAGCAGTTGTGCAGATGCCTGTGTTGAAGTTGAGCCTTGTCCTGTGTTCAGCAGTAGCAGTCATTTTTCTCCTTCTTAGTAGCTGGTGCACTGTTGTGGCTTTGACTTTGAGCCTAGGAGCAATGCTGAAAACACTGATGTTTTTAGTTGTTGCTAAGTAATGTTTAGTCTGACCAAGGACTTTCTGAGCCTAATGCTCTGCCAGGGAGGTGGGGAAGGTGGGAGGAAGCAGAGACAGGACACCTGACCCAAAGTAGCCAAAGGGATATTCCATACCACAGCATTTCATGCCCACTATATAAACTGGGGGAACTTTCTTCTCTACTACTACTACTGTAGTAGTACTGTGGTATTTTTGTCTCTCCTTCAGGAGGAATCCACTGACCCCTGCATGCATGGCCACATGCTGTAATCTGCTCACCTGTATGATGATACCCGTGAACTTTTAAGGAAAGTATCAATCGGCTGTGTAAAGAGAGATTTGTTTCTAAAGACTATGCATGTGCTCTGTCTATATCTGAGTGGTTAGACACAGTTAGACACAGCTCAAGGTCTTCAGGGGAAGAATTTCTGTAGGAAGCCACAAACTTACTTTGTTTTGATCTTTTCAGGCACTTAGGCATGTATTTATTTTTGAGTGTGTCTGCACTTCTGTTAATGCACTTTGACAAACTGCATGTTGCAAAATTTAAATGGTAGCTTAAGCCTTGAATGTAGCTAAGGCATTGGAGTAGCTCTTGCTTGCTTTGTGTAAGTGTCCTCCTGGTCTTCCATAGCTCTCAGTTTTGCAGTGTCAGGATGTGCTGAGTGTGTGAAGGATATCACCCATTCAATGGCTTCCCTCAGGCATATTTCAGAGAGTCGTTTCAATCACACCCATGTCTCTGCTTGCCAGTTTACTAGACATTTGAAGATTCAGGGTATAGCTTGGATAATCTTTGCAAATACCAATTATTACACTAATGTATTTCGGCTTGCATGCAAACAACTCTGTTTTCTACTTTAAAGTATACAGTTTTTTTAATCTTGTTGATCCTAACTTGAAGATCATTTGAGGTAGTAGGAGAGGGAAACTTATATGTTACACAATGTCTCTTAGTTTTAGCTGTTGTTAAATTAGGTAATGAATCATTTGGTTGTAAATTCTGTGATTCTCAAGCATTCAGAGTTGATCAAAGATTTCTAAGCACTAACCCTAGTATTAAGTACTGTTAATGTAATTTTACAAAATGTGTATTTCTCTGGAAAAGAAGTTTGTGTAAAATGTGCTTTCCCAGATGTATCAAAAAGAGTAGGCTTGGATTATGTACTTCATCTAAAGAATCTAAATGTTTTCAATCAAATGTCCTCCTATAAGTTTCCCATCCTCATTTTGCAAAACAGCTGAGAGTTCATCTGGAAAACAGATTTCTATTACGCATCCATTTGCCTTTAATGTGGTGTCAGCACCTCTTTACTGTATCTCTGTGTATTTCTTCATGTCTTTTTTTTTGTTTGTTATGCAGAAAATTGATCAGATATATTTCAGTTTAAGCTTTTTGGGAAGGATACTAATGAGTGTTATTGTTTTAAAATGTTTATATTGTGGTAATGTTGAGTGGCTTCTGTATCAAGTCACAGTACAGCGCAAACAAAAAATTTATAGACTCAAGTGCCACAATTATCTCTTCTCAGCAATTAACAGTAATTCATGAGAAGAAAGAATCTTTAAAAGGCATTTAGAAAGTAGGAACAAACTGCTGTTGCAGCACTGTTAGTAAAATCTGGAGAAAGTTGACTACCTTCAGAGGATTTCTTCCATGTTATGCTAATATAGCTGAGATGGGTATGTGAGTTTAGATTCTAGATCTAGACCTCTCTGAAGTCTGGTGACTCAGAGCAAACTCAAAGCAACTGTTGTGTGTGGTTAGTTTAGCAAACTGTAAGCTTGGAATAGGGCTGGTATAGAAAGTGTGGCTGCAGCATTCCTTCAGTACTGCTGCTTTGGTGCTGAAGCTCTGCAGTGTCAAGGCTGGGGTGGTTCCCTGGGAGCAGGGCACAATCAAACTGACTCTGCAGTCCCATCCAAGTTGAGGAGAAGGGGTAGAGTCTTTATGTTTTATTTAAATGTGAGTTTCTTCCCAGAATTCAGCATACAAATTGAAATAGTGGCTTTTGGGTATCCTGAGCAGAAGAGACACTAACAAACCAGTTAGTTTACTGATGTCACTTTTAAACATAGGCAATCTAGGCAGTTAGTATTACAGCAAAGTTTGCTGTAATGATTGAAATAGTGTGCTATTTGTCTCACCTTCATAATTTGCAGCAGTCATGGGAAATAGTTTAAGCACAAAGGATATGCAGACAGTACAGGAGAGTAACAGCCAGATCTTCTCTTGGCTGAAATCTCATGTATTACATGATACATTCTGTTGGGTATTCCAGTGTTTAATGAACAGTGTTAGGGGAAATGTGTAGGTGTGACCTTAAGTTCTTTTTCTTGTAATAGACAAGTGAATAATGTCAGGAGATAAGAATCTTTTAATGGGGTTTCAGTTTAGCTTAGTGCATGATAAACATGCATATCAGAACTTTGATTAGCATTGAGTAAGGAAGAGAATAGAAAACTTTTGAGATTTTGACATGTAAGAATGACAATTTAGGTTTTTGCTATGAGACAATTGCGCACAGAAATAATAGCATTTAAAGTGAAATACAGACCTTCACTAGAGCTGTGACTAGTTGCTTGGTTTTTTATGACTAAGGAGCTTCCACTCTGGCTCATGCTCCAAGAACTACTGTGATAGCACTAATGTTTTGGGAAGAAACTGTTGGGGTAAACCATCTCCATATGTGTGCAGGTTACTACCTGCTGAATTGCATTACACCGTTTTCAGTCCAATGCTATGGCTGACTCCACGTGCAACATAAGAATATACAGGCAAACCTGTCGTTTAATAGTTTAAAGGCTCATTTTGCTAATCCAGCAAATTCTGAAAATTCAGCGTTGCACAGGAAGGCAAGCTCTGACTCTGTATAAGCTGCAATGATCTTGCTGTGCTTTAGGTCTCATGGAAATTACCAGATACTTCAGTTTGCCTGAACAGAACTCCCCAGACTATGTTTCCTGCCCTTTTGGCCAGGTTTCTCTCTGCTCAAAGTGTTAAAAAGACCTGCTTGTTTATCTAAGTATGCATTCAAGGAAAAATCAGTCAGGAGGGAAAGATTAGTTTAAAAAAATTTAGTATGAAATGTATTAAAAGCAACACTTGTGGCAGTTGACAGTATTAATACACAGTTTAAAACAGGAGGGCCAGTAACGTCAGGTACAAAGCATTTGGTCTGCTAGTTTAAGAAGGGAGTATAGATAAGGAAAAAGCATGTACATTTGGGAGTAATCATTGCTTGGTATGTCAAGTAAACTTTCAGAAAAGCCACTGTTCTGAAGGCTTGATCCTCTGCCCTCCTTAGCTATCTCTTTGTTTTCATACATATTTTCTCTGAGTTTATCAAAAGGACTATCAGAAATTTAGATGGGACAGTCAATCATGATCTGCGTCCTACTGATGCCAACAAAAATGTAAGAGGAAGTCATATGGGAAAAATAAACATATAGGGCTGGCTTTGAAAGCCCAAGTCCCTGGGATTACAGTGTAGCATATTGCCAGCATGCCGCAGATGTGCACCACATGAGCAGACAGAAAGCGGTGTGAGGAGTCTGCGTTCATTTTATGTCTGTCCCAAAGTGAACGGTTGGAGCCATTACGGATTATGTAGTTCTGTTTACGGCTAGCTTGAGAAAGAGTTGAGCAGGTTATTTTTTTAAGGCTTTCTGAGGGAGGCACCTGGCCATGTTCCCTCCTGCTAAGGGCTTTAACTCCAGTCAGTTTCTTGAATTGCATCCTCCTGGAGAATCTGAAAACACTGGTGTTTTGCAGCCGGTGTAATCTCACCTCTGCTTGGCAGGCGACCAGGCCTTTATTGTATTAATTTGGAGGTTACAGAACTTTCCTCCTTTGGACATCTGCCTCAGCCTTTCTTTGAGTTAGTCAAAAGAATTAAAAGCTCCAAACATTGTATTACCAAACATTCCTACTGGAGGCATTACTGGACATGTATGTTAGTGCTTTCTTTTCTGCAGAGGAACTTGATGTTATCCTATGATATTTTGCTAGATCTTGCTGCTGTCTCTTTTATGTTGCTCTTAACCACGGGATTCTGTTTATTTTTTTAAATGTGCCGGGCCAGAACAGTGTGTAATCTTGCTTGAGGAGACCTAAATTATTACTGTAAATAAGCTTTTCAGTTAGAATATAAAGTTAAGGGGAGACTGTTATGCTGGGGCAGCAGAATAGGCATGCCTCATGTGACTCCGTTAAGGATGTCAGCCAGCGAAACCCTCTGTGCTTTTTTGGCACATCCTTAAACCAGGCTGGATTTGTGTGGCAGCATTACTGTAGTTCTGCAGCAAATCGGAACTTGTGCGCAGGGCACCCTGTAACTTTTTCTAATGTTTCCACTGGGTGGTGCTGCAGGAATTCCTATTTTTTTTTTTTTTTCACTTGAATCTGCATTTCCCAGAAAGACGCCTCTGAAATATAATAGGAGGAAGTCCTGATTTAGAAAGTTTTTGCAGTTTCAACACAATGGAAGAGCTTGGAGGATGCTCTGGCAGGAAATGTCCTGGTTGCTGGATGTGGAAAAATTACCAGCATTCTGTAACATACACACAGACAGTTCCCTTAAGTGCCCTGAGTATGGATTGCAGCCTTAGTCTGAGTTATTAACTTTACCAGAGAATGTTCTGTGACAAGTTAAAACAGGTATATTTACAAACTTGGTTGTGAGATTAATTTTTCAAGGCCAGTTAAATCAGCAGTAAGTTCTCCTGATGAGTACTTGAAAACTTTCTGATTAAACAAACTGATATTTGTTTTTCCTGCTTTCTGGCAGACTCACCAGCTTCTCACCAACCACATCCTTTTTATCACCCTTGAAGCATCTCTGTTGAGAAATAAAGTGTGAGGGCTGAGTCAGACTTTTGCCTTGTCCTTTCAAATGTTTCTGAGCAAGCATTCGGGCAGATTTGGCAGTTGCCTGTAACCTCTCATGATATAATCACTGTTACATGGATGAATTTTCAGTGGAAAATGTTACAGCTGACTGAGGTTTTGATTATTCTCGGGGGGTTTCATTTCTTCATCAGCATCCTTTTGCTTCTGTAATCAAATGCGAAACATGTTTGGTTCAGTTTTTATAGAAACTGAAATGTGAAAGAGAAAAACTGGCCTAAAGGATTTGTAAGCTGTTCAACTTTCCATACAAATGCTCACTTTAGAACTGTGTTAAAAATTTGTATAGCTGAAACAGCTAGAGACTGCCTTATTATGTATTTTTCTCTAAATAAACTCTTTAATGTTTGTCATTATAAAATGGGCTTGTTTTGGTAGTTTCCAACAAAAGGTTTTTAAAACTCATATTACTGTAAGTATTGATGTACTTAAAAAATCAGTATGTTTAGCAAAATATCCATTTCTAATGTTGAGAAACAGTGGTTAGAAAAAAAGTAATGACAAACCAGCCATGTTCTTTCATGTGTTAGTGCAGCGGTCATGTCAAGGGTTAAAATGAACCTGAGACACTTAGAAAAATAAAACCAGAGCTGCTATTACAAACTGGGACAGATGTAGGAGGCCAGGTTTCCTGTGGCCCATTTTCCAGTTTCCTGGCTGCAACCTGCAGAAATAAAGGAAGCTGAATGCTAACATGAATGAGAAGCTAACAATGCCCCACGTCACGCTGCTTGGAGAAACGTGCTGTTGGCCAGAATTAGGATACAAAAGCAGTAAATGGATGTACAAAAAATATACACACGTTTTCCAGAGGAGTCAAAAAGTGGGGGTGGAAAAAAAGGCATCTGTTACAGGGGAGTGCTGTGTGCTTGCAGGAACACACACTTGCCTGTAAGGGAAATGGAAGTGGAGGTGTGCGCCTGCTGTGGTGGGACATAAGAAAAGGAGCTGAATCTTTTGCAGCTGCTTTGGCTACAGAAGGAATCATCAATTTCTTCATACACTAAGGGAAATTAATTTCCCTGCCTGACTCTCCCTCTTAATCCTTTTCATGTGCATGTCTGATCGCCTTCTCTGTGACTACCTATAGTGCATAATGCTGGCTAACACCTTTTATGTCTTCCTGATTTAATTGATCCCCAGCTGATTTTATCAGCCTTTAGGCTCTCCAGCCAGTCTGTCACACTCAGTTGTCCCTCCCCTTCCCCAAGTCCCACAACTGGTTTATAGCTCAGAGCTCCAAATGTTCCGCCGTACACCCTCTAAAGCATCAAAGGGGCTGGTTTTGATCCTAATGCCTGGAGGGATTCTTAGTTTTAGCCTTCAGAGCTTGTTCATGTTGATTGTTCAGGATCAGCAGTGTATCTCTATTTTATAAAGGGTGTTTGAGAGCTAACATAGAGTGGGGAGAAAGAATCTAGGTAGGAAACCTGGAGTGTGTGGGAGAATGGAAGGTAAGAACACAGCTGTAATGTAGTTGTATGGAAGCTAAAGTCCTCTGCAGAGGTCCTGATTGCTACAGAGCTGCTTTCCAGCTTTCTGCCTTTTTCTTCTAAGTTGTTCTGTGCTAGAGTCCTACAAAACTTAATGCCCCAAAGAGTATCCTACTTAACTCACAGCTTATGTCATAAATCTTTCTGTTGTGGAGCTTCTTATTTAGCTAGCTTTGTCTCTGAGCCCCCTGGTTTTCTACTGCTTGGATTTAAGATGGCTTGCTTATTTGGTTTCTTTTCCCCAGCAGGTTAATGACTTTCTTTTGGACCTGAATGCCACTTTACTGACATTTTGTACTACAGAATTTTGAATGTAGTGTCTTGATTAAAAAAAAAAAAGGTGGTAATGCCGTCACCAGCATGTGTGTTCATATGTCTTAACTTTTCTAGTGTAACTTGCATAATGTTTTCATAATGCTCGCTCATTCCAGCAGAAGTCAGTCTCCATATACTAGGGGGAAAGCCAGTGTTTGGCATGTAGACCTCTCACCTAAGTGAGGAATTTGGGCACCCCAAATTTACAGGAAAATAATCTCTTAAATGGGATGCTTTGCGTATGGATGTGGCTGTCCTTTTCTAGTATTCTGTTCTAGGAGAGCTTCCAGTGTTGACTTTGCTGCTCCAAGTTCAGGCATTTCGTTAGTCCCTTAATTTGGTTGAAATGAATAGGGGCAGTATTATCAACACAGATATTCTGAGCTGTGTCCTTCCCACATCAGTCCTGAACTTAAAATCTAATGTGTGGAGACCACATTGTACCACACTGACCATGCAGTTGGTAGGCTTTGTATGGGGGGGGACACATGTGTTTGAAGGGAGTGTAAATGGGTAACACACAGGGTGTTAGTGTAGTTACTTGTCACAGCTGCCTGAGAAATGGACTTTCAGAAAACTTGGTCTTGAGACATCCTTTTGTTGTCTAATGCAGCGTTTCCAAGTATAATTCCTTCTAAGTATGCCAGTATAGTTTGTATCAGCGGTAGTGGAACCAATCACAAAGTAAAGTTACTAGGCTATTTAGGTCGGGTCAACCTAGCTATTTTTATTTCATGGCTTAGAAAATATCTTTGACTCTCAAATGCATTGTATAAATGTTTAAAGGATGATATGATGGGAAAACCACATGCATTAAGGTTAATGGATGAAAAAATGGGCATTTTTGCCTATCTGAAATTTTGATTAGGCTTTCTGTCAGGGTCTGATTGGAGAAAACCCCAGTGTCAGACCCTGTTTTGTTTGTGATCCCACGAGTGAAGTTAAGACACAAATCAGGTCAAGTACTGTAATTTATCAGTTGGTTTATTACAAAAAGATAGTTATTATAAAAAAGGGAAATTAATGTAATAAATGGAATACCAATAGGACAGATTGGAAAAAAAGGCAGAGAATGAAGCAAGAATTTGGGGTGCAGAGAGGGAGTCACCACCGTGGATCCAGCACTGTCCCAGGGGTCTGTCATTGTAGGTGGTGGGAGTTCTCCAGAGTCTGTAGTCGGTATCAGAGCAGAGTATCCCCCAGGAGTCCATAGTAGTCGTTGGAGGTGGGTGTCCTTGTGGAGGTGTCCATCTGGAGTCATCCCTCTGAAGGTACCCTGTGTCTCAGGGAGTTGTCCTCATGGCAATGTCTTGTGGAGGATGTCCCTCAGGGTCCGTTGTAGTCATTGGTGGAAAATGTCTTCACAGAGGTGTCCTGGAGTCATCCTCATGGCGATGGCTCCTTCTTGTGATTACTTTTTCCCCCTTTTAAAATGAGTTGGGGGAGTACCTCTGTTCTTCATGTCAAGTTCCTGGTGGACCAGTTTCCCTGGTCTTGCAGCAATTCTTGGAATAATGGGTGGCAGTTCCTCACACCAGTCCTCGAAGTAATGGATGGAAGAGTCTTACCTCAGCTCTTTCCCACTCGTCCCTCAGGCAATGGATGGTGGAGTACCAACTCAGCTCCTCATACCCTTCTCCCAGGCAATGGATATTGGAGCCTTATCTCAACTCCTCTCACCCATCTCTGAGACAAAATACAGGTGGAATTCCATCTCAGCTTCTCAGACCAATCTTGGAGACAATGGATTGGTGGAATCCCATCTGTGCTTCTCATTCCAATCTTGGAGACAGTGGACAGTGAAGTCTGATTTCAGATCAGTGTCTCGCACTTTCCATGACACAGAATGCATATTTCTTACATAGGTTGCCTGTCTCATTCTGTAACATAGATGAATGTCATTATCTAAATAAGTGATTTTTTAAACCTATTTTTTGTCTAATCTGTGTAATTTAGTATGTGGCTCCATGTATTATTCATAGTCCAGCATTCAAATCCTCTACTGAGAACAGAAGTGATGGGAATATTTATTATTTCTATTTAATATTAATGAAGATTTTAATGAAATATGAAATATATGCCCTGTAGGAAGTGACCATATCCCAGTACCCACTTCTGTTAAGGCAAGACACTGAATTCCCTTTGAGTCAGTAAAAATTCAAAAGAATTAGAAAAGGCATAGATGCAATACAATCTTTTCTGAAGGTTTCTGACTCTTCCCACTCATAGTTGATAATAACTTTTAATACAGGTGGCACATTTTTGGTTAAATTACATATGAACCACTTTGAAAAATGTGGCAGTAACCTGTTATATAATAACCTGATGGAAGCCACCTCTCTTTATTCACTGGGACATACAGTATGGAATAGGTACTCCTATAGGATGTTCTCACCCAGGCTTGTGCTGTTTATGCATTTTGCCTTATGCCTGTGACTGAGTCACCATGAGACCCAGTAGATAAAAATGGAATCCAAAACCGTTTACATTTTAGAAATTATAAACATCAGAAAACAGGTTCATAATGGAAAGTGTAGTGCAGTGTTAGCTGTAGGTTACCCTGGGAGTATTCTTGGGCAGAGGTGAATGGGGATGGAGGAAACTGCAGCCAAACACACTTCACTGTGCTTTCAGTTGCAACTGAACTCTGTGAAGAGGCATTATTCCTCTGAAGGAGAATGTAATTTAAGGTCTGATAGAAATGCATCTCTGAAGTATTGTACTGTTTTGACTAACGTCGTGGTGGTAAACTTTCTATTGGGGCTTCTATGGCTCTCTTCCACCTTTAATTTCTTCAGCTGAAGTTCTACTGACAGGTATTTTGTAGTGTGGGACACCTGTACACATTGTAAGACAGTTTTAAAGGAAGTTATTTAGAAGTTGCTTCTAATTTTCCAGAGCAAAAAATGTTCTGTTTGTGATTTCTTGTTTGGAAGAGTTGTGTGATACAAGGTGAAATTATGCAGAGTATTGCTGTATGTGATGAATGGAAACTAAGATTATTTTAAAGAATGTGGCTGTATATACCTATACATGTTTTGTGAAGTTGCAATATTTACAAATATTAATTAAAAAGTATGTATATATGTTGCCACTTTAAAAGGGATGCTTTATTACCTATTATACAGATGAATAATCCATTAAAGATGCTAATACTTTCACAGTTGATATAGTTTAAAAGAACTTTTAAAGACTGTAAAGCAAGTGTATAACCTTCAGATATATTTATTTAAATTTTATTTAAATTTTTTTCTTGCCTTGCTTTAAGTGGAAAAGGATTTTTGCATAAAGTAATAAAACATGCAGTGAAGCAAACGTAAACCTTTGAAAGCTCCCGATTGTTTATATAGGCGGTTCTGTGTCAGGGATACCTAACAGTGCTCAGAGCCGCTGCCATCTCTTGAAGGTGCTGTATAGTTCCTGCCTTACACAGCTGGGTGTCAGGGATTGGTACTTTTGGCCTTGTCATTCAGACTGGATTCTCGTTGAAGAAATGAGGCTTCTGCAGGGACAGGAAAACCATCATTAATTCTGCAAACCCATGTTTGGCCACTGTATGTTGAAATTTTTTGGACCAAAATGGAGCTCCAAATTCTGCTTTTCTGTAATACTATTGACAACATTCTCCAGTGTCTTTTAGTTGCTTTTACACTATCTTAAGCAGTTTATTTTCCTTTATACTAGTGGAACTTATCCAGCGCGATTTCCTTATTGCTGAAGCAGACTTGAAGGGGCCAATCTTCTCTCAGCTGCCTGCTGTACTGTTCCCTGTGGAAGACAGAAGTTTTGTGCCCTCTTGTGGTCAACACACCAGGAAAACGTCAGGCAGTAAATCTGGCATATTATGGCCCTGTTGTCTGCTAGGAAGCAAACAGTAAAATATTAAGAAATAAAAGGAGCAAGGAAGTTAAAAAACATAAGCTTGTTTAAAGACAAAAATATCCATTGTTACACGTGCCACAAAGATAAGTCAAATAATAATTAACCCCATTAGCACCATAGTCAGGTAACTCAGTAGTACCGGCATCTTTAAACCTGCAGTGGTTACATATAACATGTCCTAAATAAGTATCAGAAGAGGCCAAGAGAAGCATTTTTTGATACAGTGGTAACATACCAAGACTTGGAATGTTTTTGAAAGTGGGGGCAACCTCATTTTTAGCTATGTCTTCATTTCCGCGATAAATTTTCTTCAGTGGTAATGCTCCCAGGTTTTGTGTGTATTATGTCTGTGCTGAATCGGAATATACTAATTCTTAAGTTTATCTAATTATTTTCAATGCAGCGCCTGAAAAAAAGGTTTATTTAGGGAGGGCTCAGTAGCACAGGCATTTAGCAGAGACAGAAGTATTCAAACACCATTTAGTAGAGACAAAAAATATTCAAACCCCCTTAGAAGTTAGACACAGGCAATGTTAAAAATATTCCTAGTTCTCAGTCATACGTATGATAATGTGAGGAGAGATCCCTGTTAGAGGAAGGTTTAAGGTAAACAACACTTGCTTTTCTGTGCTTAAGTGTACTGAATTTTCAGCGTTCCTGCAAAATAGATTACATCTTCTGAGCTCTTTGAATTGGTAAACAGAAGCAGCAAAGAGCCATTTCAGACTCTCGAAGAAACAAAATAGGCAAAGGCTATATGATACCAGTAAGGCAGTTGCCTGTGGTGGGGGGAGGAAAGAGTTTGGTTCCTGGTCCTCTAACCAAAGGCAACTGCTCTGGTCTTTCCTTTTCCTCCCCTTCTACACAGTGACATACCTGAACAAGTTCAATATGCTCCTCATGGCAGTAAACAGCAGTCTTTCTAGCTCATTTCACCAGATAGTTGCATCAAGTACTTTCTTCTCCCCCTTCACCTCATCTCCCCCATATGTTCCTTTGAAGGTGGTTGCATACACTGAATTGAAGATACTAACTGGAGATGACTGTACCATGTGAACTGTGTGGGCAGTGCTTTTCTAAATACTTAACTGTTTTATGTGTCCCTTCAGAAAATAGCTGTGGAAAAAATACTCAAACGGCAGTGCGAGACCTGTAGGTCTGATGGATGTTTGTTTGTGAATGATACTGTAGCTTCCTTTGCTCAATTACGTAGGATGATTCCTACACAGAGCTTGTTGCTGAAAAAAGCGTTGGGTGGACCACCTGCTTCTGGATGGTTTTCACACTGTTGCTATCCTTTGTCCCTTGTAGGTATGGAGAGTGCAATCACACTGTGGCAGTTCCTTTTGCAGTTGCTGCTAGACCAGAAACATGAGCACCTGATTTGCTGGACGTCTAATGATGGCGAGTTCAAGCTACTCAAGGCAGAAGAAGTGGCTAAGCTGTGGGGACTCAGAAAAAACAAAACTAATATGAACTATGACAAGCTGAGCCGAGCGCTCAGATACTATTATGACAAGGTAAATTTTGTTATTTTCATGCAGACTAAGAAAATAGAAACACTAATATCTCACCTTTATGTGGAAGCTGTTCAAAAGTTCCTCTAACTAGCTTTTACAACAGACAGCAGTATTGAAAGCAAACACAGTGGAGGTAAGAAGGCAGCTAAAAGATGCACAGGAAAACACTGCACATCCCGTTGCCTGAGGAGGGGAGGTTTGACCTATGTTTACAGTTACTGATGCTTTCATGTGTTTATGCATTTGGCTACCCAATATTTTCTGTAGCTTTTGACAACAATAAAATAACTGTTGATAACAGAGAACTGTTTGATTATTACAGCCTGATAGGATCTTCCGTAATGCAGGGAGGTGGTAGGCAGCAGTGATAGCTGCAATGCAGCAGGCAGAGTGTGGCAGCTTTACCAGCAGGTATCAACCATGTCAGAACAAGGAAAAGACAATCAACTAACTCAGCAGCATAGAGGGTGGGGTTGAAGTTTCACAGTTTTCATGGGAAACATGTTTTGGAACATAGATCCTGTTGGCCAGTGTTTTACCTAGTCTTTCCTGAGCTTTCTGGTAAATCTTTTTGACAGTTGTATCAGATCCTAATTTATTAGCTGGAAATACCGTGCTGAAACACTCCTACAGTTATGACTGCAGTATTACGTCAGCAGGATCTCACTGTAACTATTCCTTTGTTATTGCTCAGTGTTTCCAAGAGTACGGACATTTTCCACTATGTCATATTAGGATAAAATCTGTGTTAGGTTCAACAGCAGCCCAGGTTGTATGTTGCTATCACTGAATTAGCAGCAATATATGTAAGAGAGCACTAATGTCATGTCTTACTGCATGAAAGTGCAGAATAAAAGTAACAAGCAGAGGGAAAAGCAGCAGATCAGATGGTGGGTGTCAGAGCAGGGATATGTTTGTGTCCATTTGTCAAGGCAGTACTCTCATGCTGAGTTCATCTCGCATGAAGACTGTATTTGCTGTAGAATGTTAAATTTACTACCACTTGGAAACTTACCCTCTGAGTATATGAATTTAAAATAATGATTCATGTGCTTTGGTGGGGGTTTATTCATCCAATTTTTCTGTCCTTGCAAGACCTACTGAATTTTGTTCCTTTACAGGTACATCTATTGAGGTTTGATAGAAATAATAGGACCCAGGAAGTCAGCACAGTTTAGGCAGCCAAGTTATATCTGACAATCTGTGGTTATTTGTGTATTCTCAGAAGCTGGTTACAGGCAGATAGTGTAGGCATGCACGTAGCGCAGGTCTGTTGACTGTTGAGAGCTCCACTTTCAGCCTCTTTATTTAAAACTGAAATCTGAAATAATAACATATTGAACACAGTAATCTGGAATTTTTTAGATCATTCAATTTGCTTCTTATTTGCAGCCATGATGAGCACGTCCTCAGTCTAGAAGAGGTCAGCAGAGGTTACTTATAGGTGACTTCTCTGGGAATAAAACCTCTGCAGTGTAGTGGGTGTACATAAGTTCACTGTCACCCTCATGAAGCCATCCTTCACTTTGACATTTAGTCTTTGGTCTTATTCTTCATCAGGAAGCAAGGTGGCAACAGTACAACAAAGAATGCATACCAAGAACAGGGAGCAACCAGGATATGTGTTAGATTGCTAGAAGAGACAGATGCTTGAAGGGAATCTTTCAGATGTGTTAAGGTACTAGAAGGTAAAAAATGCAGAGCACAGGTATGGAGGTGCCAAAGATTTTGCATATTCACCTTTCTCAATTTTTGACTTCAACAAAATCAAGGAGTTTCCAAATTGTTTTGCCACCCTTTTTTGGATTAACATTATATTTAGTTTGTTGGTTAATAGTCAGTCTTTTCAGGATTAGTTCCCCTTAATTGTATTATTAAAAATGACATGTCTGAAATATGTCTAAGTTTTACTGTTTTCTATATTCTTGAAGATTAAATATGGAAAAGAAGGACTGTTACAGATTTTGTATACTAAAAAGGAAAACTTCATAGCCATGCTTAGTGGTCTGTTCTCATCTTTGTTTTTCAGAAGAGGCAGTGAGATAAGATTATGCAGTGAGTAACACCAGTGTTTGGCATGATTATGGCATGTTTGCTGCATGCACAAAGCAGAGGAAACTAGATACTACTGCTGAACTCAGCTCAGTGTACTGTTGTCATGTATTATTTAGTGCACTAAATATATTAATTATTGCACTAATATACACAATGTATTCGTTATTGCACTATACTATATATTGTGTTAATTACTCCACTATATGCATCTTGTATTAATTGGTGCACTAGTTTGTGAATGGCACAGTGGGGCTGGGCACCATGCAGCCAGTCTGATACAGCAGTCAAATCCCATGCTGACTGCAAATTAGCTGTTCACAATTGAATGGTTAGACTTCTCAGTACTCACATTGGAATTTGGAGGGGCTCCTCCTGTAAGAATATTTTAATTTCAGGTTTGAAACTTTAAGTTTTGCAGTGAAATGTCTTTAGTATTTTGTCCATTAGAAGTCAGGTTTTTCCATTTAACTTGTTCAAAGGAGGCCTGACTGAGAAGGCACTAAAGGATTTTTGGGAGGACAGTGCAGTGGCTGTTCCAAGCAGTTGGTGTGATGAATTCCCCTTCCCTAAGTGCTAAAAAGGCTTCTGCTCAGCATGGGGAATCTTGCTTCATTATATGACTCTTAACCCCTCTGATTATAAACTTGACTGGGATCAATGGAGACAGAGTGCCTGCTGGTGAGTGAACAGCATATCCAGGCAGAGCCCAAATACACAGTGACTGAGCATTGCTTAAAAACAAGGTACGTGAGATTTGTAGCAGTTGTTCTTCGAGCTCTCTCTGATCTCTTCAAGCATAACAGCTCCTAGAGTCTCCTTTTCTCCTTTTATTCCTTAACCTTCATTTTCTTAACCTTTACACTGTTTTCAGTTGCTCCCCACCAGCACACACACCTCAGTCATCCCTGTTGTCTCTGCTCATGCAGCATCTGCCAGAGGAGTGACTCCACAGTTTCTCTGTTACCCTGGTCTGGCTGAGGTGATTGCTTGCTGTTCTTACACCTGCTTTTTTCGACTGTGTGTGCTCTTCTGTCTGCAGCTTCCATCTAGGTCTGGCACAAGGATTTGGGCTGTTTTTCCATGAGTTCTGCAGCCCAATGGAGGTCATAGCTCCTATGGAGAGAAGGATAAGCTCCTTCTTTGCTCTGTATTGTGATCAGGGTTTGAACCCCAAACCAAAACCATAGCTATTGCTATGTAAATTGAAGGAGTAACTCCTTTAGCAGAAAACTGTGGGAGCTTCTCCTCCCTGGATGTGGAGTGTTGGGTTCTGTTGGCTCCAAAGCAGTGGAGATTGTTAGCAGAGTGCAGAGGGACAGGGACTTTCCAGCAGGCTTTGAAGTGTGAGAGGTAGCGACATAAGAGCAGATGATGAACCCTAGTAGTCTGGCAGGGAGCGCTCAGCAGTGCGTTCAGTCCTAAACGCTTCCTATGCCTTCAGCTCAGTCTATGCTGAAAGGGAAGAAGGTCATGAGGGAAGGAAAGGCTCCTTGGCATTCTTCTTTCTCTTCTGCAAAACATAAGGGGGGAAGGCCTGGTGAGGTGACTTTTATTCTCCTCTCCCCTGGACCATTCACCATTTTCTGGAGTAAACCAAGAGCCGGTCTAGACCTTGAGGTAGCCGTTAAGAGCCTTCTGAGATCCTTGTGCCTTCCCTTGCTATTGGCAGTGATGGATGCATTGGCAGCTGAATGTTGCTGGGACAAATGGGACACACACTGAGCAAATGGATAAACATTGAGCTGCAGGCTGGGAAATGGCAGTGGGGAAGGCAAGACACAGAACTCTGGAGAATACTTCATCATGGGATTACCAACAGGGACTTCTTTACCTATAACCCAAATGGTCAGGCAGCATGTGAGTTTGAGGCAAGGGGCATTGATCTTTTAGAAATCATGGTGGCACATGGGATGGGCCTTCCTTTCTTGGATTGCCCTCTGCTGCTGCTGCATAGAGCTGAGGCTGACTGAGCTACTGCTTCATGGTTTGTCTTTGAAATTATTCACCATGGTGAAGCAGAAACTGATCACTGGATAAAAGCTCTGCTTTTTGCTTGGGGGGAACACTGGCTTGTTAAAATTCATCATCTGGTTCAGCTGAACTTAAAAGTAAATTAAGTCCAGTACTGGGGAAAAATAACACAATTAGGACAAGTTCTTAGCCAGGCTTTAAAAGCAAGCATGACGTGTTGTTGGAGCTGACGTGTTGTTGGAGCTGACGGCTAGATTTATGTTAAATTAACATATAAAGCACCCCAGGAAATGTAGTGTGGTATGTCTTGATTGTAATTTGCTACCATGATTCTGGCTGCTGAAGGTTTGTAGATAATCTGAGGACTTTCCATTTGCTGTTTCATTTGTTATGCAAATTCACCTCCCCCCCTCTTATTTAAAGCTTGTCCCCTGTTGCCTCAACAGAGCAGCAGAACAGATAACAGATAGCGCTGAGGAAAGGCATCCTCTACTCTCTACTTACAGCTTGAGTAGCATGTCCGTGATGTCACACACTTTTGCTGTTCAGAAATCTGTTGTAACGCTTTCAGGAAACGCTTCACATCTATTCCCACACAGCGCACTTTAGCTTCATTTGTAGAACTAAAATATAGGTAGGATTAGTAGGTTTCTTTTTTTTTGGAGTTCCTTAGTTGTTTTGGTTTATGGTAGCTGCAATGACAGGTGTCTTTTAGAAGCCTCTGGAGGTTTCAGGACCACTAAAGTTCCCCATGAATATTTCAAGATGACACCACAAGAGGGAAGCTAGTGAGTTTTCCCTATTAGGTTTTTAGAGGGAAGGAGGGCGAATCCAGGAAATTCCATGCAGATACAGACATTAATAGGGTGTAACAATTGTGGAATCAAGTCCTCAGAAGTTAGGAAATGCAAGAATCGCAGTTCCCTGGGTAGCCTTAGTGTTTGCATGAGTTAGGCTGCATCTTTAATTCCACAGACACATACCATTGTGATGAGCAGCTATTCGATATTTTTGCATCCTCTCTAGCAGCATGTGGCCCCAGGCCTTGCTCAGTGAGTGCTATTCAGTCTGTCTTCTAAAGACAGAATAAATCATTTTAGTTTCAGTTAATGGCTGCCCACTTATTGAGGTAGGTTGGCAGTATGATGTGTAGAACATAAATAATACCAGCTGCTTTGTGCTTGTTGCAGTGCTCAGGGGACAGAACTTCTCAAGTGCTCTTAGGATTCAGAGGTGCTCATGGCATTCCTTCCTTTAACAAGTCAGCCCCAGTAGCTTGGTCACTCCTATTTTTCCTATTCTTAATGTCCAAGTGTGGGTGGCAGCATGGAAGAATTGTTTTGGGAAGAGGGTCCTTGTTTGGTCTGCTTAGAGAACTTCAGGGTATAAGCTGATAATGGAAACGACTATTTTACTTTTGGGAAGGTCTTCTCTTGAGTTATGTTGGGGAAAAAGAACATTACAATGAAACAACAGTGGTATGATGGTGCTAGAATAGCAGTTCTACATTTTATAGTGGTACAGGTAAGAGATGTTACAAGGAAATATTTGAAGGAGCATTAGAAAATGGCTTTATCGAGAATTGGAAGGAGCTTTTGTTCAAAAGTGATGTGTGGAAGTCAAGAAAGTGCTTGTGTGAAATGGCATAGAAGTGGTTATTGAGTGCTATCCTTATGGAAAGATGGAAGTAAAGAATTTGATACTCAGTAAGATGTGATGGGTAGAGGAGAAAAACCTAAGAGCCCCTCTGAAAGGAGTGACAAGGAGTGAACCATTCTATAGTTCATGTCTGATGTGAGAGGAAAGGGACTTCCAGTGAACTGCAGCAGAGAAAGCAGAGAACCTGGCTAGAGGTGCCAGCCACAGGAATGGCCTTTGTCTTCCAGATGGAGGTGGGTAAGGAAAGACAGAAATCCAGCTAAATGAGAGCCTTGTGCTTCCAAAGCTCAGTATAGCTGCACAATCTGGTGCCACCTGTGTCTCCATTAAACGTTTCACAGAAATCTAGCTTCTACACACACAGTGTAATAAGCAGAGTGCACAAACAGCATCTGCCTGCCTGCATGCACTGATGTGGACACACGGCCCATATTTTTTAGGGCAAATCATGCAACCACAGGTACCAGCATACGTACTTCAGACACTGGAGTGTGAGCAGCCCTCTCTGGGTAGGGTTCCCAGTGCTTGGAGGCAGCCTGGCTCCCTCCTCATAGAGTCCTATGAGGAATCCACATCCCTGCATGTGTTGCATCCCTCAGTACTCTTGGAGCTAGGAAATGTGAAACACATCCAAGTGGGAGTTAAGTGCAGCAGCTACAGCTCTGATCCTTCTCCTTCTTTCCCAAGGAGGGATGTTTAATACCTACAGACAAGTTCATCCTGTTCTGCCGTAAAGTTTGAGATTTCAGGTCAATTCCTGGGAAGAGGAAAGAAGTCCCAGTCTGGTTTTCCAGCCCCTGAGGCCCCGCATTAGTCTGAAGTTCAACTAGGAACTGGGTCCCATTTTCCAGCTCAGTCTCCCAGGTGGCTTCTGCAGCCAGCAAACTTGCTAGCTAACAGGTTTGAGCCAAGCCACTAAAATCCCTGTGTCGCACTGGTTGTATAGTTACACTTTAGCTCTAGATGGCTCAAACAGGGAGTAAGAGTCAGAGCTGATGAAAATAAAATGCAAACACATGATAGCAGAAACAAAGTCTTGAGTTGTACCAATGCACAGGGAAACTCTGGGAGCAAAGGAAAAAAGTGGAAAGAAACTCAGAGGTCATGTGCTGTTGAGATGGGCAAACAGCTCCTGTGTATTTTGGGAAGGCTTCCTAAAGCAGTAGTGCATATGTGTAGCTGACACAAAAAACCTCCCACCACATATAGCCTGGTTTAAACTGCAGGGGGAAGCAGGCCACTGAGCTCAGCCAGCTGGTCTGTGGACGCCAAGAGAGCCACATCCCTCCAGTTGATTCACAGCACTTGGGTAAGGCTGGGTTTGGAGGTGCGCCTGAACTGAGGGTCTGAAGTGATGTGGTGTGGGTAAGTCTGAGCTCCCTAACACGGTTGCTGTGCTAGAGCAGACATCAGGCAGTGCTGTACTATTTGTATTGGCAGCTTTCAAACTTTGCAGTGGCAGGTACTTACGTTTGCTGTCATCAATTTTACAGACTGTGGACAAGAGGAGGGGAAGTGTGAAGTGTTCAAGTGAGGACCAGTCAAGAAGCCAAGGGAAGGGGGGCATTCCCAGCTCCTGCCCTCTTTGTGGATGTCAGAGTGTTTGCTCTTGATAAGGTTTATCCTTTTTTAAGCTGCTGGACTGGAGCCTTGCTCCTGCTTGCCCAGTTCTCCTCCCTAGCAGCTGCACTGCCCCAGCAGTCACCATCCCTGCCAGTGCAGCCACCGGCAAGCCTGCTCACAAAGGATCTACCTTGAAAACTCAAAGAACAAACAGGCTAAATGTGCACATACACTTACTGTATGTCCTGCTACCGAGCATGGAGTTTACCCTCACTGCAACACAGGCTTTATACAAGGAAAACATCTTTGCCCTTCTAAACTGAGGGTGGGAAACCTCTGCTTGTCATGATGCCTGTCACTGTCTTCAGTGGTTTGAACCATCGTCCACAGCTCAGGATGGTTCTGACAAATCACTGAGGTGATGGTAAAAATAAGCTGCTCATTACCTTCAATTATTTGTCAAAAAATTTAAAGAGTCAGTGGCATTTTGGAGGCACTTAATTAATTTGCATCCTTATTTTCTCTTGCATGCAGATGGAGATTCCCTCAGGCTCCACATTTAAGAGAAGGCTGCAAAGTGCTTCTGGGATCTGCACTAGAATCCTTTTAATCTCCAGGCATCATTAAGTGGGCCTTTGCTGCAGGCTTACGGGGTCAGAGGAGCTGCACTGAGACCTTCTAAAAATACCACTATATTTAATAATAACAGAGGAAGTGTAAACTCACCAGCCCGTTCAGTTGCTTTTTATAGTGATGTTTCTCTGTTTTAAGCCTGCACTGGTATAGAAGTGCCACCCTTAAATACATTTAATCTTTTGCTGCTGATCACATTTTCCAAGTAAGATCTCAGTTGGCAGTGCTTGATGTAACAATAACTCAAAGCTGCCAGGAGCAGAAGGGAGGTATTATTTTAAATAATAATTCAGAGAAAAAGATATATTTAAAAAAGAAAACCAGATCCTGTTGAGATGTTGCTTTTGGTATGTGAATAGTTCGGAGGTTTTGCCTTTTTCAAGAAGGACGCAATGTTGAGTGCAGAAGCAGCGTGTCCATCCAATGGTTCACCTACTTAGCATGAAAAAAATATATCTAGGCCAAAAATATCTAGCCCCTGGGAATTACAGCTCATGCAGACAGATCCTGTGGGCTAACTGGACTTTTGGAGGGCAAAAATAAGCATTGCAGGGTCCATCAGGTGGGTAGATGTATACAGTTTGTCTTGGAAGAGAGTAGTTTTATGCCTTTAGTTGGAACTTGATGTACTTAATTCTGCTCCTTGCTATAGATCCCTGTTATCAACTCAGGAAACAACTTTCTGCATTTGTGCCATAGTTCCTGACCTGTGGAGCAAAGCTACATCCCAGGGGTCTTTGTAGCAGTAGTTCCGTATTCAGGAAGGTGCCTGGATGAAATGCCAGGACATTCAGATAGATGAATTACAGAGTGCAGCAGCTCAGCTGAAAGACAGGAAAGGTTCCAGTACTCAAGTACAGACTCTTGTTTCCCAAACTGAGCCTTGCTTTTGTGACAAAAAGTTGTAGTGCAGGCACTGCAAGCACTGGGTACTACCCGTATATAAATAGGGATGATTTTGTATTCATTTATCTTTTTATTTTCAATCAGTTTAACAAATCTTTTCTCTTCTGGTCTCAGGATCTGTGGTAGAATGAAAATCAAATCAGACTTTTAGGAATCCTGTGAACGTTTACATTCCCATATGTACAGCAAAGCAAATGTCTGTTTGCAGAGTGAAGCCTGGAGGTGCAGGAGATGTGCTGCACTGAAGGGAAGCTTCTTGGAAAAGGGTTTTTCAGAGGTGACTTAAAGACACACTCTCCATCAGGGCCTTCAAGAAGAGAGAAATCACTATGGAAATCTCAGGAAACACTGCTCTGTCACAGCACATGGCTTAGGGTGGGAAATGTTCCAGGCCTATTCTTAGGCTAGGCCATAAAGTGTCTCTCTGGAAGAGCTCACATCATGTCTTTGGGGATACCTTGCATTGTGTTAGAGCAGGCAGTGTTACCCAGGTTTGCAGGAAGAGAGCTACTAGGACTGGGAACAGGGCCCTCGAGAGATTCCAATTTCAAAGGGAATCAGTTCTTTCTGTAAAGGGATGGTTTTATTGTGATAAATATGAAGAAAAAATTAAATAGTTCTACGAACCCTTGAGAGGTTTGAGATTTTTTTTTGCTTAATAATTAATTTCAGTGACCACTTTAGACTGATGAAAAGCACCTGCCTGCACCAGTGATCATCCTCACCCTCATTCAAACCTGCAGACAGCACAGGGCATACAGTACATGCAAGTGATTGCATTTGTCAGAGACATAGTTCTTGACTCTTGAAAGGAGGCAGTCACCGTCAGCTTAGGTCAGTCCTTCTGCATGAGCTCAGAAAGAGGCAAAATGACTAGAGTGTGGAGGGTGAAGTGGTTTTGTTCTTTTGAGATACTTCACACTCAGCTTAGTTCTGGGAAGCACAAATGAGGGAGTTTGCCTTCATTGTGAAACTCAAATGGTGGCATGGCTTAAGTCTGCAAGGTGACAGGGTTGTTTCTATTGTAAAGAAAACATTCCCAAGCTATCTCAGCAGAAGGGGGGGAAAACCAGCTCACCAGTAGATCTGTATCACCCAGTAATGGTGATTTTGTTAGCCACCATGAGGAACAGAGGTGGTCTTCCTGGCTGAGCAGAGATCTGGGAATGAGCCAAGGATGAACAGTGTTAGGAGCCCCATGGAGTGACCTGCTCAGCTTGAGAAGGGAGCAGTGTCCCCCTACTCTCGTAAACTCCGTTACGTTTGCTGTACTTGGTGCCTCTAAAATGCTGATCTTTCTAGCATCTGCTTTTGTGTTTGCAGAACATCATCAAGAAAGTGATTGGGCAAAAATTTGTGTACAAGTTTGTCTCCTTTCCCGAGATTTTAAAAATGGATCCACATGCTGTGGAAATCAGCAGAGAGAGCCTTTTGCTGCAGGACAGCGACTGTAAGATGCCTTCCGAGAGCAGGGATCAGCACAAGCACAGCTTGTCAGCACTGAAAAGCACGAGCCGTAATGAATATATCCACTCTGGCCTGTACTCCTCTTTCACTATCAACTCTCTGCAGAACCAGCCAGACCCTTACAAGCCAATCAAAACAGAAAAACTGGAGGAGAAGTCAGAAGGAAACACACCAGTGGAAGAGGTTCGGACTGTCATTAGATTTGTGACAAACAAAACAGACAAACAAGCTATGAGGCCCATGGTGTCGTTGCCTTCCACTTCCGAAACAGCAGCTGCCTCTGCTTTTCTCAGCTCCTCAGTATCAGCTAAAATATCTTCCTTAATGCTACCCAACAGTGCCAGCATTTCCTCTCCATCGTCATCTTCCTCCCGGTCACCATCTCTGTCTCCCACCTCACCTCTCCCTGCAGATCACAGGAGCCTCTTCCTCGATTCCAGTTGCCACGACTCAGATTCCCTTGAGCCTCTGAACCTCTCCTCAGGCTCCAAGGCAAAATCTCCATCTCTTCCCCCAAAGGCTAAAAAACCCAAAGGCTTGGAAATCTCTGCCCCACCTATGGTCCTTTCCAGCACTGACATCGGTTCCATCGCCCTCAACAGCCCTGCGCTTCCTTCTGGATCCCTGACTCCAGCTTTCTTCACCGCACAGGTGAGACCTGCATGTCTCCTATACTCTTGCTGTAGCCAGGTATTCCCTCCATGTGGCCAGGAATGTTTCCTCTTTGCACCTGTCCATCTGATGGGACAAAACCCAACATATGGGGAAGAGGGAAACATAGCAGAGGTCTGAAAAAAGAGTGGCAAGTGGGTTCTTCCTGGGGCTCCTGCGTCAGTGTGGGAAAAGCTGTCACGGTTCACAGACTGCTTGGACGGATAACAAGATGGGCAGCCATTAGTGAACATGAGTGAATCGCTTGTCAGTTCAAACCAGGTCTACGAAACAAGCAGGAAAAACCCAACAAGAAAAACACGAGGGTTTTGTAGGTCATGACTTAAGCATGTGCGCTGTGAGGTGCTTGGTTGGGGTTCAGACAGTGTGACCTTTTCATTAGCTTTTGAACACAGAGTAAATTAAGCACTTTCTAAGGCAGGCTTGTAAGCCAGTTCCAATTTCCACAGTTTTATGCAACCACAGAGGCCTTGCCAGAGCCTCCTTTCAGCACAGACCTGCTGAATAACCAGGAGGTTGTTTTGTTCTCTTCAATCACATTTGTGCAATCACAGTGGCAAGTTCCCATTTTCAAGCAAGCCTAGGAAAAAAAAAATGTAGGAGGTCAGAGGAGGAGACGAAAATCACAGGTAGTGGCCTGGTGTGTCCTCAGAGGAGGAGAGGAAAATCACAGGTAGTGGCCTGGTTTGTCTGTCAGTGAGCTGCTACAGCTGCAAAATTAGACCAACAAATCCGAGAGTGAAATTATCCCAATGAGGAACACCCCCAACATCTCTCATGTCCTTCCTAATAAAAATACAAATACTGGCATTGAGTGCAACAAACTGAAAGTAAATAAATAAACACAAATGGGGAGGTGTGTTACAAGCCATCATTTACTTGCAGTTCAAACACACCTGTAAGCCACCAGGATACCAAGGTTGTGCTGCAAAGGCAGAGGATTCTACGGGCTGTTATCTGCCATTTTTGGTATTCTGAAGCTTTGAAGTGAAGTTTGGCAGGAAAAACAGAAGTATGGCAAACCAAAATTGAGGTGCATTGAGAGACTCTTATAACCTCTAACTGTGGTATAACCACAGTAAGTATTTTGCTCACAGGGAGCAAATCTGACAAATAAATCACATCAGATGCCAACCAGACACAGTGACTGACAACTTGAGTTATTACAGACTCGCTTTAATTTATTGCTGCCCCCAAACTCAGTATGAACAGAGATTCGTTTTCTCATTTTGTAATGATTTCTTTGAACATTTAGTTTTCTCATTCATCTATAAACTGCTATACTTACTACCCCTGAAAGATATAGAAGGGAATTAGTTAGATGACTGTGGCTGTAATACCACAGTGTGAAATAACTAAAGCCATAATTTAGCCTGGAAATCTGCAGTCTATCCCATTATCCTAGGATGAGCATGCATCATATCTTAGGCGATCTCTAATTTATCATGTCCCAGCAGTAGACACTTCAAGCGCAGGGGCAGGTGCAGAACAGGATCACCAGGAGGTCAGTCACCAGCTCCTGCTCCAGGAGTGATGTAGGCTCGGGGAAGGTCCTGCTGCCTGAGAAGATGTTTCAGGTGGCTTTCCATTGTACCTGCTGGTCACGAGGAGTACCCTTGTGAAAGGGCATGTAATGTACACAACCGATTTCAGAACAGCAAAATGGGTTTGAAGATGCCAGTGCATACAGTACCATACTTCAGTAGAGAAATGTCAGCTTTCTATTTGGTTAGCTTCAAAGAGAGATATTTAGACTTTGTTCAGTACTTGCTTCTTTTACAGATTACTTTTACTTGTTACTTTGTTGGCTCTCCCTTGGCCCATGTAGAGATGTAATTTTGACTTACTCTTTTTCTTCAGGCTGCTACTTCAGTGGTTGTAACTTTTATAACATGCTGTTTCCTTACGGGCAAAGTACTGTGCCTGCAGCCAGCACGTGCGTGGTCTGTGTTGTATCCACATACACCATCCAGGCTCCAGCACGTGCCTAATGACCTGGGAAGTAGTGTACGTGTGATGGCACTTGTCTGTTATCTGACAGCTAGAAGAAAGGTTGTACTTAGGTGCATTCTTTGTCAGAGAAGTCAGGAGCCATGAGCATTGTTACTTAAAGTAATCGTCTGTGCAATTAATTATTTCTGTTTAAACTGTTCCTTAGATTATAATGATGTTTTTAAAGTAGGAACTTCCCACCAGGTTCCACACAGGGTACCAGATGTACAGCTGCGTGGGGGCAGAAAACAAAGCGACACTTCAATTTCCATGTGTAATTTCAGGATAGCCTGTGCTCTGGTGGTGTTTACGCTTACTTTTCCTGTGGTGGTTTTGATGCTTGTCTGGTGGCAATACTGAGAACAAGCCTGGGAGGCTCTGTGCTCTTTTTGCATTAAAAATTAAACAGATTTGGAGGCTTGCTTTGGCCAGCTCTTGGCTCTGGCAGAACTTGCAGACATTAGCACTCTGATCATCAGAGGACATGAACTCTTGCTTAGCACTGTTGTTAGGCGTGTAAATGTGCTTCTAGAGGTGAATGGAGGACAGCTCAGTTTCAAATCTCTTGTCTCTCTGAAGACCTGCTCTGGCTGTATCTAGGTAGGAATAAACACCTCCAGGTTTTATTCATTACTTTCAGAAGACCCTCTCAAGAACTGCATTTTCAGTTGTGGATATTCGCAGCTTCTCAGAGACAAAGAGCTGAGGCACAGCTGGTCAGAGCTGTTAGTACAGTTGGCGCAATAGTGTGTCCTTAGACAACCATTGTTGGGTCGTGCTGCTTACCTCTTTGGTTTTAAGGTTAGTAGGCTCTTCTGTAAGTAGATCTCTTGAGTATTTATCCTGACCTAATTCAGTGTGTTCTTTGTCAGTCTTGTAAATCCCCATCAACAGCTGCCTGTGGAGCACTGGCTTGTCATGTGGCACAGGAAGGGTGCTCTCACTGGCACTGCTGTTTTCTTGCTCCATGAAAACACAGTGGTCCTGGAAGAGGGGTATTTGTGAAGGAGCTGATCACAGGTGCTTTGCTTGTCAAGTATTTTGCTCAGGTATCTTGAGCAGACCTGTCACTTTACGAGATGAAGACAGAAATTTTCTCCTTGCCAAGCCTCCCACTCTTCACCCCTTTTGATGTCATCCAAACACAGAATCATAGAAAAGTTAGGGTTGGAAAGGACCTTAAGATCATCTAGTTCCAGTTTCAAACCCTGACCTTATTGGTACTCCCATGATCACCATACCTGCTGGTTTAGTGCATGACACCTTCTGCTTTCCCAGCAATACCACATGTTTATTAAGCCTTGGGACATAGCTGTGGTTTCTTCCACAGGATTTGGTGTTTCTGCACAAGGGAGATGGCAGCGTCCTTTCCCTTCGCATTTCTCCACGAACCCCTCTTCTTTTGAAATTCCTCAAGAGAAACTGTTCCCTTCAAGAGCAGCCAAGCTCTTTGTATTAAACACCCTTTCAGACACCTTACGACAGCATCACTAGAGGACTTGGATTTGCCACTCCTTGTCTTTCCCATCTCTTCTGCTGGTGTTAAATTAATTGCTTGACCCTCCAGTGAACTCCAGTGCAAGCACGTCAGAGCAGGTCTGTACTCCTGTGTATCTGCATGGAGCCTCCAACACCACAGCCAGTCCTCAGGCACTGCTTTCCAAGTAATATGTCTGTCATACCTGAAAATCTGCAGGACCCATGGTACCTGCCTTCCTGAGCCTGCTCACCACAGAGTCCTGGCAACGGGATGTGACAGCCCGTGGTGTATGGTGTAAGCATTTGTTAACTGAGTCCCCTGGTACCAGTTGCTGTATGTGGGAATTTGTATTTCTGGCCTGGTGGGAAGCCAGCAGGCACCAGGATGCACGACATGCTGGCTACAAGGGGGACATACTCCTTGTCCTCCATCTTCTAGCTTCTCATTACATATTTTAAGCTCCGGACAACCTGATGCCCCAGTTCAGCAGAGCGCTGAGGGACTTGTCCTACACAGTGAAACACATACTTACTTGCTAAGCATGCACTGAAATTCCATTAAGTGCTGTGCTAAATAGGACTGATTTTATAATTGGTATCAAGCTCACTGGTGAGATTAACTCATTATGCCAAATTTTTTGTTCAGAACTGTCACATCACTTCTTTCTTGTTCTTTTTTGGAAAGATAAAAGTTACTCTGGATACAGAATAATTGATACGATTCTTCCTTTGAGTGGAGATTTGCATGTCTTTAACTCTACCCCCCTGTTGTGCTTTAGGAGTGCTGGGAGCATTCCCAGTGATCCCTGTGCACCATGGCACTTGAAGGAGTCACCTCCGTATTGGGAAAAGCTTTGAATTATTATTTCTTGCCATTTTGGTTCTTTTCAAGCAATGAGCTGTGCCCTCCGCAAGCACCCAAACCAGCTCCTTCTTCTACTTTGAGCAGGCGCCATCAGGGGAGGTAACTTCAAAGGCTGGCAGCAGCTCTCTTGGCTCCATGTGCAAAGGCGTTAATGCTTCAAAAGCTGCAGCCCCTTCAAGCAACTGCTGCCCTTCAAAGGTAAAACATGGTTCTGAAGGAGATCAGGCTGTGTTCACAGACATGGGGTACAGGTGGTGTTTTGTGTGGTCACATGAGCGTGGTTCACATAAACAGTAACGGTGCTTCTTGTTCAGCAAATCACAATAGAAATTAAGTCAACATGAAGGAAGATGACATGTGCAGATATCCAGTACTGACCTCTGTGGGGACAGCATGCAGGGCTGGATGGCCAGGCATTATGTCTGAACTCATGAGGAACAGAGCCAGTTGGTGAAGTGTAAGACTTTCAGGGTTGTAACTCCTGAGGTTTGCATCATACAGTGATCTTTTATCTTGCAGACCCCAAATGGATTATTGCTGACCCCGAGCCCGCTGCTGTCCAGCATTCATTTCTGGAGCAGCCTCAGTCCTGTTGCTCCTCTGAGTCCTGCCAGGCTGCAGGGACCAAACACTCTATTCCAGGTAGGTCTTGCCAATGCACAGGTTTCATTTCTGAAAGTGCACATGTGGTAGAGACACCAGGGAAACATCTCGCATCGGTCTGGAGCTTTGAAAACAGTAAAAGAAAGTATAGGAGTTAATAGGCACTTCGAAAGAGAGGCCTTCTTACATGCACCCCCTTTGAATGCCTTGTACCACAGTCAGAACCTACAGGGCAGTCTCTACCACAAGCACACATGTATTGCATGAAGGAAACAGAAATCAATGCTAGACCCCAGTAAGAGCTCTCAGGGCTTCAGGAAGAGAGTGCAGACCAGCCAGAGATCAGCCAGGAGAGTGCCAGAACGTGGATTCAGAGAAAAGCAAGACCAGTTTGGGGTCTCACACATGGTAAGGTGGGTGTAGATTAACCCTTCTGCCTGAATGAGCTACTTCTCACTCAGAAAGACAGGAGATAGATAGCTGCATTTACAGTAATGGCACTCTGAACCTGAAGGCTCCGTTTTCAATTCTCCTGCAAATTATCCATGAATCCTCAACCAAGTTAACTTCATACCTCTGAGCATGACCTCTCCATATGGAACGGGAAAGGCAGCATTGCCTCCTCTCGCTCCTCATGGGTATTGGGAGAGTAAAGATGTCAAAAGTTACGTAGAGATGTAGTAAATACAAAAGTTATGAAGTAAACCGCAATGGCCACAGCACGCTGCTGCATTTGCTTGAGGCTTAGGAAGAGGATGGTGGGGATGGTATTAGCAGCTCCAGCTGCTGTATAACAGTTGGCTCAGTAATTCACAGAAGGAATTATGCTGATCAGCTGATGGCCATGCAAACAGCTGAAGAATGCAGGTTCACCTCTGGAATGAGCTCTCTGACCACTGTGGAGGACCAACACTAACAAAGGAGGGGGCTAGGCAGGGACCCCAGGTCCCCGAGCCTTCAGGGAGTCTTGACTGCCCAGCTCTGGGGCTGCTGTTGGGCAGTCAGACTCAAGTGATCTGCTCAGGTGTGGTTCTCACTGGGGTAGTAAGTCTTTCTACCTCCAGTGGGACAGCCGAGCACAGAGCCCTGAGGCTCCTTCTTTGTGTTTCAGATGAACTTATTTATCCCTGTGGGACCTTACTTTTGCACACATGGTTGTAAGCAGCCAGCCATTTCATTCAGGAGGGAAGTGCCTGCGCCATAGCCTGGAATGAGCTTGTATGGACATACATTGGCCACCCCTGTGGGAACTAAAGAGTGGCCTTGGCTTTCTGCCCCCTGAGACACCCAAAGGGCCTTATCAGTGATGCTTGATGCAGGCAAAGGCCACAATCACAAGTGTGCAGAGCACGAAACTTTGTTTTAACAGCAGGTAGGAAATGACAAACACAGCTGAAGCGTAGCCAAGCCCACAAGAGCAACTGGGTCAACCTACATAGGCATCAGGGCAGAGCTGTCCTGTGCTGCCTGCACAAGCCAGCCTGTGCTTCATGCACCTGGTCAGGGAATGGAGGAAAGAGCTGGAGCTCTCTCAAGTTGCTTTCATCCGGTCGTTCACACCAGGAGCTGAAAGAACATTTGGTGGTTGTTGGAGTCAGAATCCTGCCAGGAGCTAGAGGCTGGGGTGGCTCCGCAGTGCCTGCCTGCCTCTGCGCCTTGCCTGCTGGTGTGAGTGGAGCACAGCTTCGGTTTCTGCATTTCATTTTCTTTCAGGTGTGTGCTGCTTTTCACAATAGCACTGTGCTTGGCACTGCCTGCCGTTCTTTAGAACTGTAGTCTTTGTGTAGTGCAAGGGCCAGGATGGGAGCCATCTGTGGACATGGTCCTGCTAAATCCAGAATATGCCTATGGGAAAGTACATTTCCTCCTTTAACGAACCAGGAGGAGCCTGTTCTGTCCAACTGTGTACATACTCCCTCACAGAGCACATAGACTTATTAACCAGTAAAAACTCTTCTTCAGTATTTACAAGGTGACAGCAACTCCCATAAACCTGTGCCTGTGCACCCTTGCAGCCTATGTAGAGCATCACTAAAATCTGCAGTCTCCTTCCACACAACTTGCCTTGATATAATGACCTACCTGGAAGGTCTCCCCTCTGAAGCCACACTGCTGTGTAATTAAGCTTGTTTTGATGTTTCGCCATTAGTTTGAAATTACCATATAACTGGAATTACAGGAGACTTGCACAGAACTGGTTAATCCAAGAAAATGCATCCAAATGTTAGGATTGCCAAGTTAGCTTAAATTAAGTGCTAACTAAATGAAGTGTATTTTCTTTGTTACTGCTGAATAGCTGGTAGCACTGAGTGGGCACAGTCAAGTCCCAGATACCTACAGAGATGTACAAATAAAAGGCATCATCACACCTCCAGGGGCTATAGCAGGAAGAACAAGAGCTCAACTGGGGTGGAGACCAGGGGAAGGATGATATTAGCATCATTTTCATCTCAGGCCATAGTGCCAGCATGCCACCTGCCCTGACAGACACCAGATATCACACAGCCCTCTTTCTGTTAGCTTTAGAAATCACATGAAACACATTGCAATTTACATGTCTGGCTTCAGAAGCCAAGACGAGAACAGCAAGAGCTCGCAATCAAGCTCTGTGTTTTAATTAACCTTGGCAGGAGCCATGGAAACATTTCTGGAGGTTTGGCTTGGTTCAGCCAGAGTTACCAGCCAGTCCTGGCCACACCGGGAGTGTGGTGCCAGCCCCTTGCGGGCCCCTGCACTGCTCAGCAGTGGTTTTCAGCTGAAGGTTGGAAGAGAGAGAGATCATGAATTCATATCTTAGTGGAAGAGTAAAGCTGTTACAAGCAGATTATGTGCCCATGTAGAGGTTGATTATAGCATAGTTGGCTCTTGAAGGACTGATTTGATCGGGGTAAAACTGCAGCAGACACCTGAAGTTGAGAGCTTTGTTATTCAGCTCTGTTTCTCTCAAGCCAACAGAAACCCAGCGGCAGCTCATGAAGCTGGGCCTTCAGGCCAGATCAGTATCTACTGCTGGGATACTTCCCACCTCATGCTGCAGCAGGTTTATTCCGCCTACTTGCTTTGGTGTTTCTCCGGTCAGATGTTAAGAACTAGTCAAAACTAGTCAATACACATCACTTCAGGCAGGTTACAGTCAGGATGCTGTCATGAACTAGGAGCGTACAGCTTCTGTGTTGAACAGGTATTTTTTGCACAGTATTTCAGAAGCAGAAGCTTAGTACTAAATGTCAGTCTATTCTGCTTCACATACTGAATGATCTGGCGTAGGTAGTTTATGGTTTCTTAGTGAATACAGGGAGAAACTAATTACTTGAGAGTAATTTTCCCCATGCTTTGTATTCACAGTTGTGCTTTTTCTGCCCTAAAACTACACCTTGACTAACTTTTGCAGAGCTTTTTCCTGCTTAGCTTTTATTAAGGGCAGATGAAAAGGATGTATTATAATTAATATTTTGTAGACTGGAAAGCATTTCTGGAAGCAGAATGGGTGGGGAGGATTTCTCTGTAGTATTCACTTTCCCAGGGTGATGATAAATGTGTTGTTACGTGAACTTTTATATAAAATACAGCCAGTAATGGATCCCTGTACATTTACAAGTTATTCAGGTCTTGTCCTCTGTTTTACATTCCTAATGGCTGATGCAGGCATTTGGTACACATCTTAGTGTGTAGGAATCAGAAGTCCCGAAACCATCTGGAGTCAGTTGCTAATGCTACATCCACGTGCTTCTGGGCTGGATGCTTTGAGATAAAGAGTAAATTTTACCTTTTGGCCTCTTACAGTTTCCAACTCTGCTAAATGGTCACATACCAGTGCCGCTCCCCAGCCTGGACGGAGCCTCTTCTCCAGTGCTGCTTTCTCCAAACGCCCAGAAATCCTGATGACACCTCATCTCGCCAAGGACTTATTGGTGGATTTAACACTTCATTCCTATGGGCTAGGTTTTTTTTATCATCTCCTGTGTCATGAGAAGGACATTGTGAAAACCCTCTATTACTTTGGTTTGCACTTTTCATTACATGGATAATCTACTTTTATTATGTTAGCATTTTAAACAGTGTTTATATATAAAATTATATATAAATCTGTTTTGCATTAAATGAATTATAATTTTTTTATATCATAGCTCTCAAGTGTTGAACACTTCTGTTGTTGATGAAGTACTTTTCCTAATGGACTGCAACAGTGTATCTAATAAGGATGTGAAGCTTCTTTTAATCCTTTTTCCTGCATATTACGCATTGTGCTTGTGTAAACTATAACCGGCTGTGCCTTCTTTTGCATAATGTCATGTAAATGATTTATATATTTTTTAGTGTTAAGATAAAAAGTTGAAAGAAAAAACTAGTATTGAACAGCCCTATGGTAGTATTCCAGTATTTTCTCCACGGATAGGCCATAAGATGCAGTGTATTCATGTAACTTTGTATTAAGTGCTTTCAAATTGTATAAAAATAGCCTTATAATTTTTCTTTGCTGAAGTGGAAAACGTAACCAACATTACAGTCACGAGATGCATTGAGGAGTAACAAAGCCACATTTCCATGTCCATGCCCAAGTTCTTCTGTCATGTTGCAACAGGGAGGAACTGGGCCGTGTATTTTCACCAGACATTTCCAGCATTGGAGAATACTTCGGTAGAAAAGGAGAATTTATTTGGCCTATACTTCTTATGAACTGTCAGCGTTACAGCTGGAAAGACAGGAGGTACTATCTGTCCTCCCAGGGAATGAGGATCATTCCTGATAGAGAGTTTCCAGGTGCTTTGTTCAGTCGTGCCAAGTGCCTTCTTCTTCCCTGGAAAGATTATTCTAGCTACTAGAGCTCAGAAGGTTACATTTCCCCTTCCCCCACAGCTGGAACAGTTACAGGACTGTAAATGAATGCCTGGTGCTTGTAAAGAGGCATACTGTACATGTGGGATGTTTATGTATAAACATCTGAATTCTGGATTGAAAACCAGCACTGTGTTACTATATACTTGCAACTTGGATTTACTTGGTATGTCCTCTACCCTGAGGTGATGGTTTAGTCACCTAAATGTCAGGTTAGGATTAGGCTAGACTCCCTGGCACCACAGATTCTAATCTTGGCAGGGCTGATGCAGATCTTCAGTTCTCTGAGGTGGCTAAATTGGGTTAAATGCAGCTTTACCGTGTAGGTAGGTTTTCCAGATGAGACTTTCAAAACCCAAACCAGTATCAGATCCTGTTTGCTGCAGGTCACTAGTGCTTCTACTTTGCTTTCTGGCCAAGCGGCTGGCCATAAGTCCGTTCTTTCTGGAATTTACACAGTGAGTTGTCTGCTGATTTTCTGCTTGGATGCATTTCAGTGCTGATGTGTGTAGTTAATTGTTAAGTGCTTTTGGATCCTTCAACCTGAAAGGTGCTAAATAAACATTTTATTAATGCAGCTCTGATGTTGAAAAGCCATTTTTGGGGCAGAGGTTATCTGACAGAAGACAGCAGGAATTTTCCTCAGGCTACTGGGTAGCACAACCAAAAATGAGCTTCTCTCTCAGTATTTAAGGGGATAAACCCCTGCTGTATCTGTATGAAGTACCAGTGCTGATAAACAGAGCAATTAGATGCAAGACACAAGGAAAAAGAATGAAGTGCCTGGGAAGCCATTTGCTTGATTCAGTGTTTTAAGAGCTCCAGGAGGTACCACCCCGCCGAGTCAAAACCAGAAGATGAATCTATGCAAAATCTACGAGTGGAGGGAAATATTTTATACAAAGTCAAATCAGAATAGATTGGAAGAGAAGGCAGTGTGTAACTGAAGGGATTGACTATCCCAGTGGAGATAAATCACAGTGCTCACAGATCAAACATTCGTCTTTCAGTGAATTCCTCCCAGGTACACGGAATGTTTTCAGTGACTAAGTTGAGAGGCAATTGCTCACACTCCAGAGCCACCTCTCGTCTCATTTTAAAAAGGCATAAATGCCTACTTCAGTAGAGCCTCACCTTGCACATGCCAATACAGCTAATGGGAGAATAAGGCATACAGATGAAGTGTTTCTCAGTCTAGAGTTTAAAAAGGAAACTCATGAAAATTCGGTCTTTGACTTAATAAGAAGTATTGAATCATAGCACTGTAAAACCCCCAGATGAACACGAGAGGAGGGAACGTGACAGCGAAGTGATGCTTAAAAGCATCCCAGTTCTCATGGTTTTGTTTCTTCTAAGGTTCTACTGTGAGTAAGACAGATGCTTTTCTTTTCAAGGCTCAGCACAGCCCAGCATACCCACACCTTCCCTCCCACCCTCCTGCCCTGTCAGTGACTTTTAAAGACAGCAGAAAATAGCAATTCTGGGACAAAAACCTATTTCCACAACTACTGTAAAGGATCCAAAAGAATCCAGGAAAACTTAAGGGAAGACACCCAGAAACAGGAAAATAAATAGTGCTGCCTTCTCATCCTCAAGAGAGTAAAAAGAGCAACAGAATGCATCATCTTCTGCTACTTGTCAACTAAAAAAAGTAGGATGTCAAAATGAAATCTGCCTTCCAAGTGGGTCAATAATGTGGAACATTCTTCCTACTGGGAAGAAAATTTATACAGAGAAAGTCCAGCCTCTCAAGTCTAATGCTTACCTAAAACACTAGATTGTTATGCCTTATACTTCAGAGAAAATATTCTATTGGTAATTTTCTACTGAATTTTATTAACAGGCATCTTTTAACTGTAGATAAAAATCAAATAAATGTTTTTTAAAATAAATACCGTGGAAGTGTTGGTGTTTCTGTGGCATGGAGAGCTCCAGCCAACAGTCCTGGGGAACAAAGTGGGAGTTACTCTCTCTTCTTGGTAGCAACTGCAATTTGATGACACTTGGAGGGATTTTTTGACAGATTTACACTTTATTCATGCTTCAGCAATACACAAAATGTTTTCTGTACAGGCTGGGTGCATGACCAGGCTATTTCTGCCTTACCTTTACATTGCCTTTTCAGGAAAGGAAGTATCCACCAGCAGGGTCACAGCAGCTACTGGGTAGCTTTACCAAGAGATTGCACACATCTTCTGCCCTGACACAGGTAAGAGGCTCCACTTCTAAAGAAAACTTTCTAGGTGGGGAAACTAGGGACAGGTAGCAACAAACTTCAGAAAAGGAAAGATTTGACACACATCCATTACGTCAACAATTTGGTTTGTCTGAGTAAAACTTGTCTCCTCAGACAGGCAGTTGCCAATCTGGAGGTACCTACCAAAGGAACAATGAATCATCAATGAGGTAACTGTTTAAAGGGGAGACGCTCCTTTAAAACAGACTGGCATTTCATTTTTACAGAGCAAGTCTGCATTAATGGGCTGTGTGATGTGCCTACAGGAAGCGTCTTCAGAAGCCATCACAACCACCAAATGTGTTTAGAAAAGGAACAGCAAGTACAGGTATTCTTTTACATAAGGGGAATGCTGTTCTGTTCTGATCTTGAGACTGTCTCTATATCCTGCAGGATAAACAAACATGGGTCATGCAGGTTTAAGCACACCTCTATGAAGCTGTTAAAAAAATGACAACTATTGAAATCCTTCTTAGCCCCAAACTGTAACTGCTCTTCCTGATTAACATGTGAGTGCTCTGATCCCACTGGTGTAGTACCAACCTGTTTCTTAAGGGCTAAGAGACTGACAGCATTAGTCAGGAAGAGTGTAAATTTATTTAAATGAATAAAGGAGAACAGACCTCAGGCAAGGACTTGAGCAATGCATCACAGCCTGCCTTGGGTGCACAGCAATGCGCATCACAGCCTGCCTTGGGTGCACAGCAATGCGCATCACAGCCTGCCTTGGGTGCACAGGGGTATTTGTAGAAAAGCATCCTTGAGGAGAGCACTACACATATGTTGTGTTACTTTTCTTGAAAGATGGCCATCAGTTCGTGTGCACTCTGAAGAAGTGCAAATGGGTAAACCTAACCTTAATGATTCCTAACATGGCTCCAGGCCAGCTGCCTCCTCTTGCAAAGCAAAGAAAGGGACATGGAATGGGGGAAAACAAAGTCTTGGAAAAAGAAGCCTGGGGTGTGAAAGGGGATGAGCAGGCAGCACTGGCGCTGCCATGCAGAGCCTGGAGAGAGGCTCTCTGCAAGAGCATGTTGGAGTGGGGACCAGGAAGAGCATTCTCCTCGGTTTGCAATCTGCAGTGATGGCAATTCCATCAGCAGGAAGATCCCACTGCAACAAATGAAGGAACTCCATAGCTCTCTAGGGAAAAATGTGTTTCTGCGTATGGCATCTGAGCTGAACGAGACTCATATTTCATTAGGAGAACCATAAAAGCCATCTGCTCAGGCAAGCCCAATTCTTAAGTGATTTTGGAGGATGCAGCCAGATGATAAATTAAGCAGTTATTTACAACAGTATGTGCATATGTGTGCGCTCACAGTTTAAGTTGGCTCAAAAATGACAGAACTTAAATGAGTTGGGGGATTTTAGGAAATGTGAAGAATGGAAAATTGTAATGTACACATTTTTCCACTGACATCAATCTTTTTCTTTTCAGTTAATAAGAGAGGCACAGTAGAGTCCACCGAGAATCACACAGAGAAGATTAAGACAAATCGATCTAGAATAGCTAAACTCTAATCCCAGTTCTGACAACACAGATTTCCACTGTGGCCTAGAACAAGAGTGTGATTTCTGTGCAGCTGAACCCCACAGATGAAAAGGCTGCATGGTACAAATTACAAAGCCCATGTATTGGGCTTTTATACTTTTTTACATCATCCGAACTGTACAGACAGAGCTTACTTTATCATTTACCAATTAGCTCAACACTTGTACAGTGCTTCCGTTAGGTTTTATTAGCTATACCTGTTATCTCTTAAATTGGTCTGACATGGATGCTGGTGAGATACTTGGATGTTGCTGACCCAGATAGAAGCCAAACAGTAGCATTTAATCTCTAAAAGCCCCATCTCTGAAATGACAAACACAAACAATCTGTAGAAAGGAAGTGCTCAAGTTCCTCCCCAGAATTAAGCAATTTCACTGAAAGGCGGTATTTGTTTCAAAGCCACACTTTACTAAGGGGAAAAAGGTACCGAAATGTACTAAGGGAGGTGCATGAATTATTTCAGCTCTGCCTGTTAGGGACCAGACCAAACGATGATGTCTGTGACCGCACGTTCTCACAGATAAGGAAAGTCCTGATATTTCTTAAGTGTCTCTGTGTGCTATAGCTGTGCATTTCCATACCCTCATTTGGATTTCATTCAAGTCTGACCTTAATTCTGGGTATTTCCTGGCTTTATAATACTTGGCTTGGGGATGTGTACAACATACCTGTCATACATTTTGTCCTCAATAACTGAATGTATTCTTAACCTTAATTCCATCTTAACATTGCAAAACAGAAACAACGTACCTTTATTACACTGGAAAACCCATGCGCAAATAACACGCAAGCAGCCCAGAGAACACTACCTTGCAGTGTTTTCAAATGATTTGCAAATACAAAGTATGTTGATTCTTCAACAACTGTTTATTTTAACTTTTATTGCCCAATTCAGGGATACACTCTGGCTACTTAATGCTGTGGTAAAGCAGCACAAAAATAACACAGCTGTGATGAGATGCATGTTCCACTAGAGCACTTCTGAGCAGCTGGTTTGCCCCTTCCATCTCCCACTCTACCCTGTACCACCCTCTCTCCCCCCTTCAACCTTCCCCTGCATGTGCATGCAACTTCATCACCACCTGCCTCCTTCCTGTCTTCAAGCCCACCTTGTTCCTACATAAACCTATCCACACACCTCGGTATTCTGACCCTGGGGTAGAAGGGATACACCAGGTATCTCCTAAAAATATCTACTTAAAATCAGCAACAACTTGCAGGCCATCTCATTAACCGATCACTCCTCTTCAAGCTAAGGTGGTCATACCAAATCTTGGAAGTCATTCATTTTCAGCCACTATTTGCTTGGTTTTGTCATGGTTGAGGTCTTCTCCTAAAAGGCCAACACTCCCTACAGTTCCTGGGGACAGTGAAACCAAGTGTGCATCACCTGATGCTGTCAGACAGGAGGCAGAACACTGAACTGCATGAAAAGGATGCCAAGAGACATGCCCAGCCATTTCAGACTCACTGGCTATCGCTCCAAACAGGCAGCTGCCACAGAACTGCCTCTGCTGATGCAGGAATTTCAATCATAGACAATTAAACAAACCAAAAGAAACTGGCTTGACCACAGATGCCAAGTTCTAATGGAAGCATCCCTCTGACAGCTGCAGCTGATCCCTTTCTAAATATATTAATGCACTTCATTTGACCAGTTAAACCTTTAAGTCCTTTACTCATTAGTGTCACTTATTACTTGTTCTTGTATGACCTATAAAATATTACTGTTCTAGAAATGCTAAACCTCACATTTACCCACAGTGAACGTTTACTCTGTATCTTCACTACTTCTGTAAAAAAGGATGTTTTTCTGATACTTTTTCTTTCAACACCACCATGCCTACAACATATTTCCTACAAAGTTAATCAGTATAAAATCTAGATCAGATTCATAGCAACTATAAAAAATATATAACAACTATTTCAGGACAAAGGTTTTTCATCAGTGCCTAATCTGCTTCTGATACACACAGAACAATCCCACTGGAATCAGTGGGAGACCCACACTTACATCCAAGACATGTATCACGCTCCTAGACCTTGGCAAGACTTCTGATACCGTGTGACATGCAGGACTCGCGTGCCAATGGTTAGGCTGTGGACCATGCTGATGCTAAGATCCTGAATGGCCTCAGTCACAGATAAGCCACATTACTTTTCACTGCCACTACCTCTGCACTGCATGGATCAATAAGCAGCCAAAGTTGAAACCGGTGACTTCCACAACACACAGACCTAGCTAAATGTTTCCAACAATGCCCCAAGAACCGCAAGTTCACTTAGTCTGTATTTTTAACAACACAGGGCCTTTGTTGTTATAAATTTCAAAACAAAACCAAAGAATTCCACATAATATTTATACTTTCAAAAGTACAATATTAATACAGGTCGGTCAGTTAGAAATAAGAGCAGTTTGTTAGGTCTACAAGATTTAACGTAAAACCGGTTTACAAATGCTGAAAAGCAGTAGTGGTCCAATAGTCACCATTACACATGAATTTCTCTCTTCCAGAAAATAATAATAATAAAAAAAAAAAAAATCCCAATTCAAATTTACCAGCTTCAATGAAATATTAATAAAACACCCCCAAACATGCCACAATCACTATTCACAAATAAAGTTAAAATGAAATATACAAAAATTCACTTAATACTGTTAAATAACATTAAACTACAAGATTTCCTGAACAGAAATGGTAGGACCCCTGAACGTTTTACAGTGAATGTCAGGAAAAAATTAAGTTACCTATGACTATTTTCTTGATATACCAGAAAAAGATTTACATGACCATTTCAAAATATACCAATAAAGATTTACAGTCTCTTTAAGATGCACTAAACAAATAGGTTCATAAAGGTGAACACAAATGCTTAAAAATACTGTAACCATCACCAAGGGTGTACTTATGATACTCACTGAGATGCGTAAGCATAGTAGTAACATGTTTACTATCTCTGGTAAACAGATAACATCTAAGATCTGAAAAACTCTCTAAGTTCCCATTGTAAAAGCTCTGTAGTATAGTGAGTTCTTATCAAGTACAAACCTGCGTCTTTCCAGTTGATTTCAAGTGAATAATGCACAAATGGGAGAGCAACAAGGTGGGAAAAGCGTGACATTATTCCCCATGTTCTTGTAATTAGTTGTTCTGTTCCTCTGTAACAAAATTCTAAACTTCAAAAGTAAGCCAGGGTCCAACATATATGAATCACTGTTTTACTATTTGTACTTCTAAGTTAAAAACAAGGTAAAAAAGTCATTGCTTCTGCAGGCCCCATGTGCACAACAATGTGCAAATATCTTACGCTGGAGTAAGCCTGACAAAATTTATGATCCAGTCTCCATGCTCTAATTTACCAATAACTAATGTAGGATCTGACAGCAAATAATGGTTACTGTTCACTTGTTTGAATCAACTTTCACACCATGTGCTTTTCAAAAACATAATACGCACTATAGTTTTTCAGCTATTTCAACACATACTTCCAATGTTAAATAAGGAATTAAGTGCCATGAACTCAGAGCATTAAAGATGGTTCACCTATAGCCAAGCAAAGCTATGTTTACATTCCAGGAAACACTGCAGTTTAAGAAATACAAAAAAACCCCGCAGCAGTAGAACATTTTATGAAGAGAAACAGATGCATTCACATATTATAAAGCCATTGCAACTTCTTCAGGCATGGAACTGTTGTGTTAACTATACAGACAGTAGTTATTTAGCAGCAATGATTCCGCAATAAATAATGCACTGTGTTTCTCAGTCCTGCACAAAAATTGCAGCTACAGTTACATCAACAGCTGTAACCTACTGGCTCTAGTGGCAGAGGAGACCTTAAAACCAACTGTACAAAAATTTGTCACACTGTGACAACAAATATAAAAACATAATCTGCAGGTTAGAAATAAAAAGACTCCACTGTGAAGAGGACAGTGTAGACAAACTGCGATTCCAAGTCCACCAACAGAGAGCACTGCCTTCAGATCCGAGTCCTTGACTGATAGGATAGGCTTGGGCTTGACTCTGCATAACCCACTTCAGAAAAGCATGCTCTGTCTTCTGTTCTTCCCATGTCCTACAACAGAACAAGGACCATGGTAAGACACCAAAGCATTTGCACAACAGAGTGTTCAGTTATCATCTGTATTTTCTGCCTTTCTATTTCAAGGTAATGTAATTTGTGATTAAACTAGTATCAGAATCTTTCTTTCAACTGCACCTACTAGGTTTGTTTTTTCTGTAAAAATGGTTTGAAACATCCCCTTTGCCCATCCCTAGTCAAACTCAAAGAAGGAGGTGCATTCAGCTTACATATCCCCACAGAAATTTGGTATTTGTTTGCATACACACAGACCAACTCAAGAAAGTATTCTTCAGTTCCAAATGTCTCTGGCACAGCACTCCCTTTGCAGATGAGAGAAAATATTAAGCTTTCCATACCTGTCTCTGGGTAAGTGGAATTTCGAAAGCCAGGGTCTTTTTGCAGCTGAATCTCTTTTAGACTGAATATTGAAACACCTAGAATATAAAAAGAAATTAATCTATATCCAAATGTACTATGCTTTACTGAACAAAGTTCTAGTCTTAACTGTACAGCTCAGATTAAAAAAAATGTTTCCTATTCCCAAATATTTAAGTCAACATATACCAGAATTCTTTAGTAGGTTACATTAAACAATGTACTCAGCTTTAATGCGTTATCTCAACAATACTCTGCAACTTTATTTCTCCCCTTACTTTCAGGCAAAGTGTGTATTCTTGTTCCAAGACTTCTGAAGTATGCATGTTTCATGGCCTCCTCTGCTGAAATTCTCTTTTTTGATTCATACTATTAACAAAAAAAGGAAACACCTGTGTTAGTCTTCACAAAAAAACTTTGAATCAAGTGATTTCAGCAAAGGGAGATACAAAATTCTACTTGCTCAATATTTCTTGCCAGCTCACTAGAAGAAATTTGGTTTCATTTATCTCACATATGAAAATCTTGAAGGTCCCTTCCAACTCAAACTATTCTCTATTCTATTCAAACATGTTATCTAATTTGGTATTATTGATATATACCAAGACAGCTAAAATAATAACTGCTGTAAATGGATGCAAGCAAAAAATAATTCTTTATTTCTAAATGTAACAATGACTACATGTCAGCCTTTTGTCTACACTGTGTTCTGATACTAAATTGCAATGAAATGCTACTACATGAGATCACAAAAGCTTTTAATTTGATGGTCTATGCTGCAGTGGTGTGCATAAAATGGAACTTTAGACATCTAGACATGGTCTTCAGTTTGTGATCAAACTTCTCCTGCTTGGTGTATGTGCACAACTGGACAAGTACATTTAAAAAGCTGTACAAAAGTAAGAACGAAGTCCTACCGAAGGACTACAAGTACTTTTCCGAAACAATGTGAAGACCTGATGTAGAAATTTAAATGACAGGCTGCAAAGCAGGGTAACTACACTCCACCTTATGTACTAAAAATTTTTTATGCTGTGAAGTTACAGTACTTCTGCAACTATGCAAAGGCTCAAGAGCTGGCCTTCTATCCTGCTTCTGGCTCATTTTTAATACAGATTAAAAGATTAAAACCACTTCACCTTCTGAATACATTTTGCAAGATCAAAGAGTAATATTACAACTCAGAAACTGCTTCTCATTGTTACAGGTATTCAGTATTTGTATTTAAAAGTTCTGTTTTAATACTGTATTTCACAAGAGATTTATTTTTTTCCAGGGAATCACTAACATGGGACTGATTCTACTTTTACATAAAGTAGTAAGATCAGTTTGAGGTGGAGGTGTAGAAATGTAAAGAAATTAAACACCAGGTTTTTAATTCTTATAGTGCACAGGCTTCCCAAAACTGACAATTCTTCCCAAATCTGTCATCCCCTACAGCCTCAGCTGCATATTCCACTTTGAGACAGATCTAACAGATATTATAGCTTCTAACACATTTTTAAAATAATATATTAAAACTCTTAACTTGCACTTTTATAAAGTAAAAAGACAAAACATCTTACTTGAAGGAACTTTGCTATCAATTCAATGCCTTCTGTGTCTAGCCTAAAAATACAAAGATTTTAAAAAATTAAAAGTTATTGGACTATATTTACAAGTACAAAACTGCAAAGGAACTGATTTCATTACAATACATGACATCAAACCTGAAAACTAAATTTAAACATGGATATTCTTTCACCTAATCAACACTTCTGCATGTCAATGTACATGTAAGTACCAATACCTCAGGACAAGACTATTTGGAAAACACTAGTGACAGAGAAATTGTGAGGTTTGAATTGTGATTTATTAGATTCACTTGGATTGTTTATCAGCAAAAAGCTTTTAAGCTTAACACTACTCATTTAGTAGAAGGCCACAATGTTACATTTTTTTCTTCAAAGTTGATGAAAAATGTTTTAGTCTTTGTTAGAAAGTTTGTTTATAATAACTGTACAATCTCTTCAAGTTCCTCATAATGGTTTTAGCATGATTTCAGTCAGCTCAAGAAAATGTTGCCATTTTAACAATGGGCCTATTATAGAACAGAGAAGAACTGGGGTTATTTAGGAAGTGAATACGCCTAACATGCAGGCACTGTTAATCAGAGTTCATAGTTCTACAGATCATTAAGGAGCTGAATGCTACTAGACAAAGTAATCACACAGTATCAAGATTATGCTCTGCATTACTATCTGCCCACAGTAACACACCTGATGCATAGTTTTCCAGCATTCAGTAGCTGACTGTACTTGGAAACTTGTTCACATTTACAAATATGCAAACCACTGGGATGCATCTTGTCTATTAATAAAACGTAAAGTACCTTGGTGCATGGTTGATGAGTGGTTGTGGTTTATACTTAGGAAAGTTGTAGTTTCTAAATTCATCAGTGGAAGAAATGCCTGGCCATGTTTCTTGACATGGGGTTCCTGCATTTAAAAAAAGAAACAAATTCAACTTAAAGAATGTAAAGAAACAACTTTGACAAAAATAAGCATTTGATCTTGTCATTTAAATAGGAAAGAAAGCAAAAGAAAACCCAAAAGAACTCAATCATTTTTCATCAAGAGTAACTCATTCACCTTAATTACTATAAAAATGCAATATAGATTATCACTGTTTATAGCTCAAGATCTACAGTTCTCATGGAAAAAGTGCTTAGAAGAGCAAACATACAGTGTTAACATTATTGCTAAAAGTATTCTCACCCAGAAGTCTAAATATTAAATGCAGTTCATCTTCAACAGTCGAACCAGGAAAAAGAGGCCTTCCTGATGCCATTTCAAAAAATATGCATCCGACGCCCCTTTATAAAGCACAGAGGAAAAGATAAATCAGAAACCATCTCCCAGCTGAAGCTTTCAGCTCTTAAAGACTTCTGCGATTTCTCTTCAACTAAAACAAATTAAATTAGTTGATAGCTACACACTGCTGTTAAAAATGTTGTTTTGAAAGATATGTAATAACAAAAGAACTGTCAAAGACTAAACAAAACCTGCCATAGCTATATTCTATCCTCTTCCTTCAGATGTCAAGTCTATCAATTCTATTAAAGTTCACAGTAAAATATCACATTATAATGTCATTAGGAGAACATGTTTGTTTTTCTCCCCCCTAACACTGTGGGCCTAATGCCTACTTACTCTAAGCAACAAAGAGAGAAATAAAAGCATCTTCCCTGGCTGCCACTCCTTCCTCTAAAAATCTAATTCACTTTTAACCTTCAACAATTCAAAGAATGAGCATTTGAATGCTACCACACAATAATGAAGGGTTGACATTTTTCATCTTGACTGAGAATAAAAATTTAAATAAGACAAAGCTATACAAACCACATGTCAATTTGAGTTGAATACTCTGAAGATCCAAGGAGAACATCAGGTGGTCTGTACCATAATGTGACAACTTCATTGGAATAGGTCTTTGTAGGAACAGACTTCGCTCTAGCCAATCCTTGATGAAAGGGAAATAAAGTCATGTGCAGTTTGCTGAAATCTTTCTTTTTTTGCATGACAAAGAATTTAGTATGAGCTAAATCAACCTTACTGTACTTGCTAAATACCTTCCCTTAATGTTCATTAAAAAGCCCTACTAAATACCTTTCTACAATTTGTGATTTGCTTCTTAGTATTTACAGCAATCTTGTGGTCTGCATTTTTAAGCACAGAAGATAGGTAAACAGATAAAATCCTCGAGTAATCCTACGAATTTCATTAAACCAACTAAGCATTACATCAATATGACACTTTCCTCCTGCGAAAACCCTTCTGCAATATTTCTGCAAAAGGCAGATGGCAATAAGTGAATAATGAAAAGGCGGAAAAAGACTAAATTAGCGTTGGATCAGCAGGGGTTTCCCATCCTAACAGCGTCAAAGTTTGTCAGTATTACCTTCAATGAAATTTAGGCCTACCGTGTTAGATACAATTTAAGCAACTTTCACTCCCACAAGGGAGGAAAAACAACAGTGGCAGCACAACTTTCAAAGGACCTTCTTAACACAGAAGGTAACGGGAATCTGTGAGCCCCACTCCATTGGATATTCCAAAGGAACTTGGTGTATCAGTGATGAAGTACCACCTAAGAATTTAGCACATGGGCAGATCCTTTCTCTCTCCTGACATGGTTACTCTGCTTCAGAGTGGAAGCGTTAGGAAAAGCAACCTGAGCTCCACCTTAATGACTTGACTACGTGTCAGCTCCAAAGAAAGCTGTAAGACTACTTTCAAACAGCAAGCCAAGTGACGTTCTTACCTATACACATATTACTTTGATTACTAACATCCTGTAAAAGGCTGACTTTCCTTTTCCACCTGAGAATGCACAAATGAGACCTGATATTCTCATCTTTCCTTTATAAGGAAAGATTCCTCTCTTTTGCGGAAAGAGAAAACATTTGTTACAGAATATTTTCAAGCCATACCAAAGTCCGCAAGCTTCAGCTCTCCTTTCTCATTAATGAGTAGGTTTTGTGGCTTCAGATCTCGATGTAATACCTTTCTTCTATGACAGTATGCCAAACCACGAAGAATCTGGTATAAAAATAGCTACAAAAGAGAACATTTATATAAATGAGACTTAAAAATGTTAATGTACAGATTACGTGACTGTAACAGCCCATTTGGGCACTGCAGAGTTAAGTCTCTGTGCTGCAAGCAGAACAAAATACTTCTCAAAAGTAAGTTACCTTCTATATGAACACTATTCAGACATTGTTGTTTAGATTTAAAAGCCATTTATGCTAATGGGCTGCCTTAACACCACACTTTACAACGAAAATTTTAAGAGCAATTTATTCTGCTTAACTGAAGTGAACCGCAGGGCTGTTTATTTTTAAGTAAGCATTTATCAGTGCTCTTCTCCACACCAGTATCTTTAAAGATAACTGTCTCTGACTACATTAAAGTTCCCTTCTGCAAAAGCATCCCTTCTGAAAATGCAACTCGGCACCTTTTCTATTCAATTGTGCTAAACTAAGTATAAACTAAACATCTTGGCACGCTGTTTGAAAAATATTCTGGGATTCACAAGCTCACAAAACACAGAGAAATGAGAAATGCAGATTACTAAAGCAGCCCAACTGCCTCTGGCATTTATATTCATCCCCTCACCTTGACACACACAGGTTTATTTTAGTCCTTTGGAACAGCAAGCCAAGCAAACAACTTCAGTCATTCACATTAAGGCTGCACACATATAGACATAAAAGTAGTAAGGGAAGAAGAAAGGTTTAGCAGAGGGCAGTCAAGCAAGTTACTGTATCACTGCATTAAGAACTATTTTGCGATTTCTGTAATGCAACAATAGAATAAATGAGAAAGTTAACCATAACCAGCATCTAGACTGAATTCCATCTGTAATTCAACTACGAACAGATTTCGCAACAAGCAACTAAGCCAAAACCAAGGATGAGAAGCCTACTGGAACGTACGCAAAGCCCAGCACAGTATTCAGTGCACTGTATTGTCAACCCTGCTCATGACATGTGCTCCTGTATAAGAATAAATGTAGCTTTCCTACCATATGTACAGACTCACATGTTTTTTTTGTTAAGATCACAAGTTAATTTCTTAAAGAGGAATGTAAGAATTTCTCAAACATATCTGCTATACAAACAACATCCTTATATGAATTATATATGGCTTAATGAAGAGGTTTTGAAGGTACAGTGCAGCACAGGCTGCAACACAGCAGGGTGATATTAATAACCCAGCCTTCTTGGGCAACTTCATTCATTTCAGAATAGTACTGTTCTTCTATTTGGAATCTTGTTTATAAAGCCTTAAGTATTAAAGAACACAAAGAGTTATTCCAGTTTTCCAAATCAAAACCTGCTTGTTAGGAGAGAAGTAACACTTGAATATGAGTTAGTTTTATCAGGCCAAATTGGCAACTGAGTCACCTGACCTGGACACAGCCATAGCTAAAAGGAACACACAAACCTTAAAGAAAATAATTATCATTTTATTATCAATAGAAAGATGAACATTACTCATTCTTAAATAGATATTTTCAATTTCTTACTTGTGTGTTAGGCAATGACATCCAAATCCACATTCACAACTGAGGCTAGATTTTCCTCAGTGTGTATATACGTAAGTTTTATTTGAGAATAAACCAACCTACAGCCTTAACTTAATAAATAAGTATAAAATAATGGAAAGACAAAAAGAGGTCAAAAGAGTTATAAATTTATTATTCTTTAGGAAATTTCTGATTTTAAATATATAACTTCAAAGAGAATGAAAACATATGAAGTTATACAATCTCCTGTTTTCAGCCATCAAAAGCAAAAAGACTCCATCTGATGTCGAATGTAGTTAAGCCAGAGCTAAAAGTCAAAAAGGAATTGACCCTTTTTTTTAATTAAAAAAAAGCCCTAAACTATATAGCTCCTGATTATTAAGTTCTCTGAAATTCTCGGAACAGAGAAAGCCAGGAGACAGTCACTGTTAGTCAAACAACTCACCTTTACATTGTGCATACTCATGATGTTACCACAGTCATCCATGTACTGCTTCAGATCCTTGTCCTGTCAAAATACCATCATCACTGGTCAATGAAATAGTGGACAGCAGATTATATAAGTATTATTTATTGTTAGAACTGAAATAATTCATCAGAAAACAGAGTTTTCATTTAAAAAAATGTTCAATGGTGAAAAAAAAACTCAAAAGCCTCAACACTCTGGCTTTTCAAATATATACATATATGTATATAAATACTATATGTTTTCCAGCAATCTGCATCATCTCAGGCAACACCATTTGTTATTGCCTTCTTCTCCATGTTGTGTGTGGCACAGTATGTTATGAAATTGCTATATTCTCAAGTTACATTGGAAGCAAAGAGTTTTTCTTCTTCCCTCTTATTATGCTCTCACTTTGTTATGTCTGTGTTACTTAGAAACAATAAATTGAATGTAAAGCTCACTAGTTGTGTAAGCACTTACCAGATATTCAAAAACGAGAGTCAAAGACTTGTCTGTGTGGACAATATCGTGTAATGTAACAATATTTGCATGCTTCAGATCTTTTAATAATGACACTGCAAAAGAGAATTGTAAGTATAAATAAATGCAAAACACGCACAGTAAATGCATTTCTAGTAAGTTCATACATATAAGCTATTTATATTTTTTAAAAATTAAAAAGCTACTTTTTAAAAACATGATACTCATAGATTTAATAAGAAAGGCATTTAATCAAAACACCAGACATTTGAGTAACAAAATGTAAATATTTCTTAAATTATATCATTTCAAAGAGAAGTAGCCATTTGGTAAAATGAATTCTGAATCCCTGAAAGTTACTCAGTAATAATAGTCTAATTCAGTATAAAATCATCCATTTGAGAACACATCCACTCCCCATAAATAAATCTGAAACACTAAATCATATGTTTAGACTAAAATTTTCCTCATCAAAACCAATACCAATTTCATAATCTCCCATGTAGCCTATGTCTTTCCAAGTACTAACAGAACTTTGGTGGAGAAAAAAAATGAAAATAATCCAGAAGTATTTGAAATTCTAAGAAAACAAACCAAAGTTATCACCTTCTCTTATAGCTGTGCATGGTGCTCCCTCTTCATGTTCCAGGCGGATTTCTTTCAAAGCTACCAGGTTCTCTGTCAATTTACTTCTCCCCTTATAAACTGTTGCATAAGTACCCTACAAAATGGAAAAAGAAGGATACTTTTACATTGTGTTCCTTCATTGAAAGATCAGTTAATAAACAAAATATAAACTTCTATTTGAGGTTCTAATAGGTTAAATTTTGGATATAAATATTTTTTTTACATTGCCTTCTTTTGACCCATGTAAAACTACAGAATTACTTTAATTATTCATATTAAGTTCAGGTCTGAACACATAGAAGACACAAGGAATGTATATGGCTTAGCAAGTCTGAAAATGACACGGAAAGGTATATACCATACAGCTGCCAAAGAAGCCAGATCAGGTAGCATTAAATTCACTAAGTTCACTGCTGGGATCATTTACCATCTTGAAAGTCTCTACCTGATTAACACTACCTCAGGTATCTCTAAACTACACTGCCAATATGTTTCCAAAGGCTGCATACTCTTTAATTACTTTTATGAAAACATGTAACTTCTTTTGGTAGCTTCTTGACGTCTTGAACAGTGAATACTATGAAGCTTATCTTTCTCAAGCTTTTTTTGTTTTGATTGGACAGGAAGAGATCCAAAATTCTCAGGACATGTTACATAACAGCAAGAAATTCTGACAAAACAGCAAGTAGGTACAACTAATCCCAGCAAATTAAAGAGGACACAACAAAATTGCAGAAACTGCCCTAGGTTATAGTACAGTACTGAAAAGCTCTACAGAGGGATCTGGACAGGCTGGATTGTTGGGCTGTGGCCAGTTGTACAAGGTTCAACAATGCAAAGTGCCAGGCCCTGCACTTGGGTCACAACAACCCCATGCAACACCAAAGGCTTGGGGACGAGTGGCTGGAAAGCTGCCTGGTGGAAAAGAACCTGGGAATTTTGGTCAACAGGCGGCTGAACACGAGCCAAGGTAGCCAAGAAGGCCAAGAGTATCCTGGCTTTTATCAGAAATAGTGTGGCCAGCAGGACTAGGGCAGTGCTTATTCCCTTGTACTTGGCAGTGGTGAGGCTACGCTTCCGATAGTGTGTTCAAGCTTTTTGCCTCTTTACACGAAAGACAAGGAGGTGCTGCAGCATGTCCAAAGAAGAGCAACAAAGCTGGTGAAGGGCCTAGAGCACAAGTCCTGTAAGGAGCAGCTGAGGGAACCAGAGTTGTTTAACCTGTAGAAGGCACAGGTGAGACCTTATTACTCTCTACAAGTACCTGAGAGGAGGATGGAGCAAGGAAGTGGCTCATTTCTTCTCCCAAGTAACAAATGATAGGACAAGAGGTAATGACCACAAGCTGTGCCAGGGGAGGTTTAGACTGTATATGAGGAAAAATGTCTTCACTGAAACGACTGTCAAGCATTGGAACAGGCTGCCCAAGGAAGTGGGCAGATATCCCTGCAGATATTCAAAAGACATGTAGATGTGGCACTTAGGAACATGGTTTACTGGTAGGCTTGGCAGTGCTGGGTTAACAGCTGGACACAATGGTCTTAGAGGTCCTTTCCAAAGTAAATGATCCTATGACTCTACACACCTGCCGTTGCTCACTACACTTTGCAAACAAGTGAGAAAAATGTACACCCACAACTACGACTCGATACCTATTAGATTAACACTTTTCCAAAGATATGCCATGTTATGTCACGTATAGTGATTCACCTAACAAGTACTGGAGACAAAATAAAAAATAAATGCTGTTGGAAATGAAAATATTTCAAATAGAGGATTGGCAGCAATATTCACAGCAAAGACGCTGACCAGCCCTGCTTTCTTCTGCAATCTTCAGTGTGTCCCAATGCTCCTGTGTTCCTCATTCATTTTTGATCCCACTGGCTGACCTCAATCAAATTGCACAGGACTGACACCTGGCTCCTCCTGAATTCTACGGTTCCTTTGGAAGTCAGAGGCTGAGTGGAGGTAGAAAGCTGTACTGCTGCCCTCCCATAAGGGTAGACAAGCTCAATGTTACATTCTTTACCTTGCAGCATCCAGCTGGTTGCCCAGTTCAGGTATATACTGGCTTCTCTACCAGAACATACATAGCTACTGCCTGCACTCTGCAAGTGTTGGCTTCTTGTCCAGCATGAAAGTTTCCTGACATCTAACTCAAGGCAGGAGTTTTATTACTGACAGAATAATTATGACTGATTTTCCTTATGATACACACATAGAACATTTGTGTGGTTGTGACACTGTTAGGCATGTGGACTATATCTGGTTAGCTGAAAAGACAAGTTCAATGAATATTTTGAGGGATTCAGAGATTTTCCACTAACATCCACTAATATAGAATTTTACATAAGACATTGTCACCAAAGCACTAATAATTTCAAAACCCATACATACCTCTCCAAGCTTTTCTAACTTGATATAGGTTTCCATTTTTCCAAATCCAATTTCTGACTGCAATGAAAAGAAATTGAAAATTGGTCACTAAAATGGAACACTTCATATATAACTTAATCAGCAAGCTAAACTTTGTTTCAGAAAAATACCTTGTAGCTCTTGACCAAGCACCACATAAGTCCATCTTAAAAACAATGTAGCTATATAATAAGTATGGGCCAGCATCCAGGCTTCACGCTCAGCCTGTTGGCCAGTCTACTGTGTATCCTAGGAGGATTAAGAACTGAGTTACATCTGGACCAAAACCCCACATTAGCCTGCCTCCGACTTAGGTTTTCTCTGCTATTCTGATCTGATTACTAAGAATGAGGTCATCTCAACTCTTCCACCCTTTCTTTTGCTCAGCATAACCATGTGTTGCTGCTTCTTCGAAAATAACTTTACTCATTTGCTGCGTTCAAGATCTCAGATCGAGGTTTCCTTTCCCATTCTGACTTCCCACTGCTTTTCAGCCCGAAACTCTGCCAATAAAATCCCTTAACATCATTCCTTCACATGCTTGAGCTTTGTCTCAACAATTTACATTTATTGCCTAGTAACTTAATGTTGTCATGTATTTTACTTGGATCTATTAATCTTCTCTTTTTTCGTCACCAACTTAGCTCTGCAATGCAAGCTGGGAGGGTTTACTTGCCTATGTAACACCTTTTTCTGAAGACTGGAAGACCATTACTCTTTTCCTGTTCAAATCCACTGCTACTCTTGTATTTAATACGGTTATCTCTTACAGTTATTTTCATGAAAGACCACTGTCAATTACACCAAAGCTTTGTACTGATCTTACAGTGTAAAGAATGCTGAAAGCAGACATGTAAACCACAAAATTTTAAACCAATTGAGAAAAGTCCTATAGCTTGTACCCTGTCAAAACTCAAAATCAATGCAATCCATTGGGTTTTGCTTTACTGACAATTAAACATACACTATCACAAAAAGTCAGGTTTTTTCCCCAGCACCACCTCTTCTTTCCACTTCCAAACATAGCTCTTCACTTGCTATTTCTGTCTAAGTAATGGTACTTTGACCTTGAACTGACTTCAGCACCTACGTCCACCAGTTAGAATATCTTGATTTGTTCCTAAAAATCTGATGGATATTAAAGTTGCATGTTATTTCAGGGTAACAGAGTGCAACACAAATACTGCTGACTGCATTAAGATATGACAACAATATGAAGGTATACTAATAAAAGTCGGATTAATACTTAATTTTCAGAACACATGCATGAAAATATATCTGAAGTACATTTAAGATCTTGTCTTTAAACACATCTGACATATTTAAGGTAAAAAATGGGAACATAATTATGTTAACATAGTATTAAAAGTAAACCTGTTCTATTAAATTAGTGTTAGAATTGAAATAAAAAAAACCCCACAACTGTATAAAGATACTTAAGCACAAGCATATTTAGGACCTGGCTGATGCCATGCTGTTTATTCCAAAATACAAGCAGAGTTGATATCTGGCAATCCTTATAACTCCAGTGAGATTTTAAACGCACCACTAAACCAGGTACAATGTTAGCAAAGCAAATACGTTTCCAAAGTGTATTCTGACCTACTTAAATATCTTGAAGTAAGTACTATATGGTATTAGAATTAAAAAGATAGGCTGCTTTGTTTACAGAAGAAACTAAAGGAGAACTCATAGCCACCGGCCTTATTACTGCCAAGATAGGCTGGAATACAACTTAAAAGTCTGATTTCTAAGAAACCTCAGTATTTTTCATTACGACTAATAACTTTAGGATCTTCTTTAGACAATAAAATGATACAGTATTTCCTACATACAAAGGACATATATTCTCCAAGACCTATCTTTCAATATGTTTAATTTTTTGAATCACATTTTGGTTGCCTACCACTCAGGAGAAAAAACTTTTACATTCCTCGAACTAACATAAATTCATTTTTTTCCCTAAATAACTTCTGAACTATTTTTTTTTTTCCTACTATACACATCTGTCTCGACTTACACAAAACCACTGACGAACCCTTGTCATGGGTTCAGCAGTAGCAGTCAGTTTTCTCCTTCTTAGCAGCTGGTGCAGTGCTGTGATTTTGACTTTCAGCCTGGGAACAGCACTGATAACACCAATGTTTTCAGTTGCTGCTCAGTAATGTTTGGTCTGACCAAG